>JAJPUD010014542.1:0-40391 GCA_023553655.1 Myrmecobius fasciatus | reverse complement strand
TTTCAATTTCCAGTTTCTTGCCACTACAAAAAGGGCTGCCACAAACATTTTTGCACCTGTGGGTGGGTCCCTTTCCCTCCTTTATGATCTCTTTGGGATAAGCCCACTAACACTAATGGGTCAAAGGGTATGCACAGTTTGATAGCTTTTTGAGCATAGTTCCAGATTGCTCTCCAGAATGGTTGGATTCGTTCACAATTCCACCAACAATGTGTCAGTGTCCCAGTTTTCCCACATCCCCTCCAACATTCATCATTATCTTTTCCTGTCATCTTAGCCAATCTGACAGGTGTGTAGTGGTATCTCAGAGTTGTCTTAATTTGCATACTTTTGAGTTTCTTGTTAGTCTTAGCTCTAGAGAGTTAAATTTCTACTTGGGTCTCTACATTTTTACTCATATTATGTACTGTCATATAAGTAAGTATTAAATTTTCTTAATTCCTAATTAGGAACAGCAATACTTGCCCTAAATTATTCATAATTGTGAATATCTTATAATTAGACCACATTTATGTGGACCATTAGACAGAACTTGAAAATTATTTGGGGTATATAATGTTATTCTTGGTAACAGGAATCTATCAGTTATTAGGAAATCACAAATGTGAAACAGGAACTGACACTTGTTTAAAAACTGGCATCGATCAACCTCACAAAGGTATCAAGAATTATGTGTGAATTAAGAACTAATTAATAACAAAATAATCTCATATATATATCAGTGACAAAAGGCATTTGTAATAGTTAAAAGCCAACCTCAACTTTCTTTCCCAATCTCACTTAATTCTCTTGCTTTCCAACTTTATTTCTTATTTATACTGTAAATAACACTTTTTGGTACATAGTTACTTGTATGTTGTCTCCCCATTAGATTCTGATCTCTTTGAAAGCAGGGAATGTCTTTTGCCTTTCTTTGTATCTGTCATATTTAGCATCATGCCTGGTACATAGTAAAAATATGATAAAAATTTTTGGCTGATTTTGCCTCTGACATATTCAATGGATAGAAAGCATATTTCTGAATCAGAAGCATTATATTAAAATCTTCTCTGACACTAAGTGGTTATGTGGTCCAGAGTAAGTCAATTAACCTCTCCATGTCCCAAGTTACTCAATTCAAGCCTAAAAAAAAAAAAAAAAACCAAGAAACTTTCATTTTAAAAACAATTAAAAATTTAATAGTTTACTTCTTGAAAAATCACATTTATCTACCTCTGGGTGTGTATGTATGGTCAGGGATTGCAGGGCTTATAATTTCACGGTGTAATGAACTCATATGGAGAAAACACTCTTTACCAAAGGAGATCTGCAACTCTTCTGTCATTTTTAGATTTAGCTTTGCCTGTGGCAGATAGAAAGCATATTTCTAAGTCAAGAAGCACTGCCTCACCAACTGATACTTAAAACTTTTAAATGCTCCATAGTTTTAAAAGAATTTTACTTTGAATTGTTACTTAAATTAAATTTAAAGTCAAGACTAAGGGGAAATAATTACATTTTGATTAAAAAGTAGACTCAGACTTAAGAAAAACTGAATTCAAGTCCAATTTTCAACACAAACTCAGTGTAAACCTAAATAAGTCACTCTTTGTTGAAGTGCTTCCAAGCCATACTTTAACACTCTAAATTATTTATGATATTACAATTTATAAAACTATAAATTGCTGTGCAGGTTCCAACCTGCATTGGAAGATAGAGTTTCTTCACCATCAGCCAAATCACAGGTGTGATCTCCAAATACACACACATGCATACAACCTTCCAAAATAAAACAAATAAAGAAAAGAAAGATTATGGATACATTAATCAAGTGAAACCATATTGTCTGAAACATTTAACTCAATTCAACATGCAATTTATTAAGTGCTAGCTATATTCTAGATACTATAAAAGAATGAGAAATAATTTTCTGTATTGAAAGGTGATAGTCACATCAGAAAGATAACACAAAGAATGGGCTAGGTTTGAATGCACAATCCAGGCAAGGGCAATTCTCTTGACTCAGGAAAATAACAATAGAAAACAGTTTCTTTTTTGACCAAGTGGACTTTGACTGTCAAGCAATTTCCTGTCCTAAACAGACAATATTGCTTGTGCCTCAGAGTCATCAGTGCAAAATCTAAGAGGCACTTTACCACAGCATCAAATAAGATTTGGAATGAAAATTTCATTTCAAAGCAAGAAAAATTTGCAATAATTTTCTATAATGCAAGAAGACTTTTTTAAGCACTGCTATTGTAGAAGCAATTCTAAATAACAGAGCTTGTCTTATAATAGCATTTCTATAATAATGGTGTTTTATAACAGAAGTGCTATTATTACAGAAATGGCATTATAATAGTGGCATTATTATTGTTGAATCTCTCCCATAACAGAAGTGCTAAATAAGCCCATTTATATTACAGAAATTTCAAATTCCTTCCTCCTCAAAACAGAAAGTGTTTTGGCCATTCTATTTTACATGATTCCATTACAAGAAAACCTCTAAGAGTTGACCAAATATTGGAAGATGTGTCCAGGGATATAGACACACACACATCCATAGAGTATCATGGAAAAAGAATCAGGCTGGCAGTAAGAAGGCTGAAGTTTCATTATAGAGCCATTGGGCAAGTTTTTTAACTACCCCAGGATTTAGTTATAAAGTAATCTCCTTAAGAAAAAAGATTATTTCATTCTTTATATCCTAACACTTGCATAAATAACTAATATGTGCTTAATAAATGCTGCTTGTTAGCTGATTATTTGTAAAAAGAAATGGTTTAATTAATCATTTCCAAAGATCCTTACAGGCCTGAAATTCTACTCTAATTCTAAATGTTCTATTTATCATATGGGCAAGATTTCTTCCAAACTAGCAAGAAACTTCTTCCATGAAGTGGACAACTTGGTTGGATCATCATGCAAAAATCTTTATTTTTCTTTATTTTTCTGTTTTTATAATAACTTGTTGTACTTACTGGTATGCTGGGGTTTTAATTGTGCTTGTATCTTTTCATGAACATATGACTTATTACCTTATACTTTGCTGCAAGAAATAGATTATGACTTTTGTTTTTCTCCTATATGGTGCCTAATTCAGTGTTCTTCATATAGCTGATACAAGTCTATTATAGAAAACCCAGTGTTCAAAAATGCTACAAATCCTACCAGAATCAGAAACTAACATCTTTCATTCTAAAGTTAGTAGAATACTTTTCAGGAGTTTGTTGTATTTTCCATATTAGAATAAAGCAATAAAGTATCAGATAAGGTTTGAAGTGATAAAAATATAACATTCAATAATAGTTACAGAACAAAAATATATGGACAGAAATCTTATATCCATGTCAAGTATATTAATATAAATTTCACTCCTCATTCAATAAAATATATATTGCTTTGCCACATACTTAGTAAGTATTCATCAAAACAATGTAATAATATATAGGTATGCCTATATAATATAGATGAATGAGCAAATTTAAGTTTATAAAATTTCACTTTTTATTAAAGCCACCTTCATATTCTTTGATGTTGAGCTTCTAGTACAGCAAGGAAGACAGGGAAGAATTTAAGTTCCGAAGCTACTGACCTTTTTAACATTACAATAAAATCCTATATACTTCTAATTTGATACAATTAGATTACTCCATCTGGTTAGGATATAGTCTATGAAACAGTGAAGTAAGGAAATTCAATAAACTCATATCCTCCAAAGGAATTTTTTTACATTTTTTAGACTGTCACAAAAGCTTTAGCCATGTGTTCGTTTGAAATGAACTTATTTTATTATTGATTTCAGGCAGAGGAAGGTTTTGCTAGATTTTTTTTCCCTCATCCTGCATTGCCTCAGAAAATAATTCTCTTTAGGGCAATAGCCCCACTATAGTTAATAATGACAATTGAAGCTATCAAGAGCAATCATTAAAAAAAAAAAAAAAAAAAAAAAACAAAAAAACAAGCACTAGCCTCATTTTTACATGCAAAAAAGAAATGATGTAATAACAGCATTCTTTTTTTAAAATCAAAATAGAAAAAGAAGAAAAGATGATTATTTTCAATAAATTCCTAATAATTAGATTCTAGTCACATACACTTTGCATTTCATTATACACATACTCTGTACCCAGTAAGCTTATCTGGTTAGGACATAAGACTAATGAGGCCCAGAGTGAGAGCCATTGAGCTTGGCTCCATTCCATGACTACAGAATTGACCCCTGACCCTGACTAGCCATCCTTCAAGTGCATGCTGTTCACAGGGACCCATAGGGAGTTTTGGAAGGTGGGAGAGGGAGAGGAAGAAAGAGGGAATACCATAAACTCATCATCATTTTTTTTTTAAATCATGAAGAGCTTTTGTCTTTCTGATGGTGATCCAGTCAGTGTCATCATTCTTATATATCTAAGCAAACACATTACTATAAGGTGATCCCTTGATTAGTGCATGAAGCTAATAAGTGAGTCCAAAGTTTTAGATTCAATCTTTGCATGAGCTAATTAGTCCATACGAGAAAACGCATGAACTTCATGGCCTGTGCCACACAATTCATTTCTCCTTTCCTCCACCATCTCTCAAAAGTATACTATTGTTCCCAAGGGCAGCTAAATAAGTCAAAAGAGATGACTACTGACATACAAAACATGCCTCCTGGGAGTGGGGAGTGAGGGGAAGCAAGCCTTATTGACAGTTAAGTCATCTTTCTATACAAAAGGTCAGTACTTAGTTACCTCTAACGGATCAATAATTTTTTTTTACCAGATCAATGATTTCATTAAAATAGAGTAATTTTACTCTATTGAGTAAATGAGGAAACTTTCTCCATCAGTATAGATTTTCACACAGTCTGCAACTTTATATTCTTGAGACACTGAAGTTAAGTGAATAGCCGAGAGTCACACAACTAAAGTGGTTAAGACACTGGACTTGAACCCATGTTTTACTGATTCCTTAACTACCCCTCAATACCATAGTTGTTTCTTAGACAAATTAGAACCAACAGACTGGAAGGAAATACTATTTTGCTTTGTTTTGTTTTGTTTTTTAAAGTATGCTGAGTCTTTGAATAGGTTCAGCTAAATGGTTCATTGGATAGAGTACTGTGTTTGGAATCAGAAAGGCTAATCTTCTTGAGTTCAAATCTAGCCTTAGACTTTTAGCAGTTGTGAGATCCTAGGCAAGTCACTTACTTTTATTTCAGTCACTTCATCTGTGAAATGAGCTAGAGAAGGAAATGGCAAACCATTCTGGTATCTTTGCAAGAAACAAATAGGGTCAATTGAACAATACAATCTCCCAGGGTCCTTGGGTGGATCAAGTGATATAATAACTGTAAAACCCTTAGTACAGTGTCTGCCACATAATAAATGCTATATAAATGTTGCTGTTATTATTATTTATTATCAGGCATTACACTTAGAAGCAAATAATGAGAAATACAAGGATAATTTCATTCATATACAAGCCCTCAAAAAGCATAATATCCTGGTCATTTAGTACAGAGGTATTGAGTATTTAAATGCCTTGCCCAGAGTCACATAGCTAGTATACAGTAAGATTGAATTTGAAGTCAGGACTTCTTCATTCCAAGGCTGCTTCTTTATCCACTATGCCAAGCTTCCACTAATAAGGCTGTTCTTAATTTTGCTCACAAAAATACTGAGATAGATTGTATAAGCCTAATTCTCCCCTATTATACACATGAGAAGTCTGAAAACCTGAGATGTTTTCTCAAAGGTTGGGTTTTCTAATTAAAAGAGAACTTCTTTTTCCACTACAACCCCAAATTTTCTAATAAGCTGTTAAATAACTAGGAATAAAACAATTCTAGAGATTCATTTCTTTTTAATGTTTAAAGACAGACTTCTCCTCCCACTTTACAAAGATGGTACTTTCTTTCTCAAGCCTTTTGCACCCAAGAAACCTCATGGGCTCAGTGTCCTCTGAAAACTTACTTTATGCATTTGGCCACAAAATAAAGAGCTCTCCAGAGACCAATGCTTAGAACAAACTTGGATTTCTCTTGGGGTTAGAAGCTCTGTCGAATAGCCCACTGCAGCTCAATATATACAGAAAATGGAAAGGGGAGGAAATGTACATGGGGAAATGGGAGTGTGAAAACTGGGGATTAGTTGATTTTTAAAAATCATCAGACAGCCGGCAGAGGAGGCAAGAAGGGGTTGAGGGTAATAAAGCCAATTAGTGGATGGAAGGATAAGAAGCAACATTTTGAAATAAAAGAGTGATAATTTTAAGCAGCAAGAGAGAGAGATTAGAATACAGAAGTGATAATACTATGCAGTTGAGGCAGGAGATGTTAAAAAAAACTGAATAGCAAAAACAAAAAGGGAAATAAAAAAAACCTCCACTTCAAATTAAACATCTGCTTAAATGAATCACCCCTTTATTTTGGATCTGAGCTACTAACATTTAGATCCTCAGACCAGACGTGCTTTCTGTTCTTATTTGCTCTTCCTGTCTACAATCTGACTCCTGAACCAGTCAGCTCTTCCTATTATTTCTACTCAAGTTCTCAAACCTTTATTTTTCATAATAGATTGTATACTCAAATTCTCTTCCTGCTAACGAATTCTCTCTCTTTTTTTTAATTTTCCCATTGACTTACAAACACTTCAAAAACAAGAGTGATTTTTAAAAAATGTTTTCAATCTCTGATGTATGTTGTAATTACTCTCCATTGTGAGTTTGTCTGCCTCCAGTTTTTCTATATTTTGCTAGTGAATTAAGAGCAGAATGAAAAGTTAGAGGGTAAGTTCTTCTAACACATTTGTATCTTCATTTGGCTATTTAAAACTACATTTTTTCAGAATTATAGCATATGTGTGGACCACAACATAATATTCTCATACTCTCAATTGATGTTTGCTTACATAGTGCTTCCTTCATCTGATATGTCTTTCATGTAGATATGTTTTTTCTTGCACAACAATGATAAGTGTGGAAATATGTATTCATATATTCGATTTGTCGAGTATTTTAACATAATTAACATGTAGTGGATATCCTGCCATCTAGGGAAGGGGTGGGGAGTAGGGGGGAAAAATTTGTAACAGAAAGCTATGTAAGGGTTAATGTTGAAGAATTACCCATACATATGTTTTGCAAATAAAATTTTAAAAAAAATTTAAATTAAAAAAAAAAAAAGAATTATAGCATATGACTCTGTCAGGGAGTAAGGTGCCACCAGAGCTGCAGCTGGTATTCTATGGGAATTCCTCACTTAGGACCAAAAACGTCTTTGCTTTTAAATTCATGTCTACTGCTAAGTGACAATGGGCAAATTATTATCCTTACTAGAGTTTCAATTTCCATCTCTAAAGCAAAGAGTTAGACTATATTCATCAGAATCACAAATGATTTAGTAAAAACATCTTTTAGAATTATTGTTATCCTCTAAAAATCCTACCCTTTTGCTGCCTCTTAGTCTAGAAGACTGGATTCTCAAAGCCTATGCCAGTAGAATGGAAGCCTTCAAAAATTTTACAGTCTAGTTTCTTTCTATGAAAAAGAAAATAGCTTTGTCTTTTCACAAGAACAAATGTTCATTTTAAGTGCCTCTGACATTATCTTCTGATATTGATCACAGTAAATTTCCTTGGGCCTTAATTTCCTTAATAGAAAAATAGAAAAAAAAAAGAAAAGAAAAAGAAAGAAGGAAACATTCTTTCTGTTTCTAGAGCTATATGATACTAAGAAGTGTCCAAAACATATTAAAAAGTTGGGTATTGCAAAAAAAAAAAAAAAAAAAAAACCCTGAAGGAATCCAAGACTAGTACCTTTGCCTACTAAAGCATAGTGCCTCTCTTGGGTCAGAATAATATTCACATTTGTATAGAAATGTTCCTAAAGATCATCCAATGTCCTTCCACTTTCCAATTTCAGAAATGAGGATACTAGGCTCAAATTATTACTTGCCCAGGGTCATATAACTAGCAAAAATCCTATGCAAGAACCAGATCCTGGTCTTTGTGGCTGAGTTTAAAGCTCTATCACATCCTGCTGCAAAACCATTTCACAACAGTACCTTTTAAAGTAGGTGATACAATTAATGTTATCCTTATTTTATAAATAAAGAAGCTCAAGTTCAGGCAAGTTAAATGACCTGTCCACAGTTAGGCATCTTGAGAATATACAAAACTGCAACTAATAGGGAACTTTAGAAGGAAGGTAGAACCAGGAGGAAGATTCTGTAGCCCCTGATAGCTTTAATGTTCATGACTATGTCAGTCCACAAGACACAATTTCTAATCTGGGTTTAGATATATGATCCTTGGCAAATCAGTTAATCTCTGTCTCAATTTCCTTAAATCAGAATAAAATCGGGATAATAATAGCACCTCCCTTGGGAGCAGTTAGGTGGAACAGTGGATAGAACACCACCCTGAAGTCAGGAGGACCTGAGTTCAAATCTAGCCTCAGATACTTAACATGTCCTAGTTGTTTGACCCTGGGCAAGTCATTTAACCCCAATTGTCTCAGAAAAAATTAGAAAACAAAAAAAAATGATAGCACCTCCCTCCCAGAGTTGTTGTAAGGTCAAATGAGAAAATAATTATACAACATTTCACTTAATGCCTGGAACATAACTTTATAAATTATTATTACTATTGCCACTCTTTACTTATTTACTTATTTACTTATTAGGGCAACTAGTTGGCTCTATGAATAAAGTATAGGGGCTGGAATCAGAAAGCCTGAATTCAAACCTGGTCTCAGATACTAGCTTTGTGACTCTGGACAAGTCACTTAATTCTGTTTGCCTCAATTTCTTATCTGCAAAATGAACTGGAAAACAAAATGGCAAACCACTCTAATATCTTTGCCAAAAAGACCTCAAATGTGATTAAGGAGAACCAAACATAACTGAAAATGACTGAATTGTTGTTGTTGTTGTTATATGAATGGTAACACTGGTACCACTGTATGCATCTGCTCAACATATTTCTTTTTATACTATAGCCCACTGCAGAAGTTTACTAAAATCCTTTGTCCCCTTTTTATTGGGATTTCTGGAATGGAGTCAAAAATTGAATATATGATACTAGAATATAATAATCAGTCTTTCTCTTGGAATTAAATGACTTATTTTCAAAATATCAGTATTTCAAAAGAACGCAATACCAACCAATAATCTACAATAAACAAGTAAGGAATCAGGATATAGCATCATGAATTTGACCTGGAATTGAATCTCAACTTTGCCATTTATTATCTGGGAGACATCCAGTGTGTGAGGCTCTCTGGCCTGTTTCCTTATTTGTCTTTTATTTCCCCAGTTTTGGACTTTGTCTGATATTTTATTTATTTATTTTAATAGTGTTTTATTTTCCCAAATACTTGCAAAGATAATTTTCAACTTTCAATGAAGAAATCACTGGCTCTGGAGGATTTGATTTGAATCCTGCCAATTTAGGCAGGGTTCAAAATTCCACTTCTAAAATTACTTTTGTGAACTTGGACACTTTATTTAAATTGCCTGGGCTTCAAGTTCCTCTCTTTTGGAAGACATGACCTGAGGTTCTTTATACCTTAAAATCTATGATTTTATGACTTTCTTATTAAGCAGTAGGAGTTGGTGAATTGAGTAATGCACTTAGAATTTAGGAGTTCTGGCTCAAATCTGGTCTCTTACACATATTGTGTAATTCCAATCAAATGAACCTCTGAGTCTCAAGCATGTCTCTTAAACTATCAAAGTCCCCACTGATGCTGGTATGCTTAGCAACTTAAAGAGAAGACAAATTTTTTGCTTCTTGAATTGACTTAGTTTTCCATAAAGCTCTTTTGTTTATGAGAATCCAGGTTGCCCAGAATCTTATCAAAAGCTAACCCTAACCATTCTCCTAACCACACAAAGAGATTTTCTCAAAGACATCTGAAGGCTGAGAAAAAGGGAAATAAATGAAGGGAAATAGAATTTCTGAAGAAACCTCAGGGCCTGGCCTAGAAGCTGATGTTTAAGCAGATAGCTATCACTCAATAACTAATTAGCAACACAATATAGAATTTTGAAATCATTCTTATCCTGAATCTTTCTTTGGCCCTTGACTTTGCCACTAAACTTAGCCTCCTAATCCATGAGGCTAACAGGTAACTATGGCACAAACTGTATATATTTAGGACCATAACTTGCATTACAAGAGAATTAAAAAGTGAGGCTGTAAATGAAAAGTCTGTTATGGATGGATCTCTTCTAAATGATATATGTGATACAAATGATTAGCATTAACTGATCTTCTTGAAGAATGTACTAGTATAATTCATTATAATGGCTTCGAAGTGTAATTAGTGAACTATACTGTAAATGACACTGCTGTTCATAGACCTACCCATAAGAGTAATTATATTTTGAAAACTACTTAGTGAAAAATTGATTGAATGAGTCCTATGGGCATAGATAATTGAGATAAAAATATGTAAACAAAATGCCTATTAATAGACTTTATGGCACATTTATGTATTTACTTGGTTAGCTAATGTAAGGTTTTATAATAAGGAATAATTTCTAATACTGCCCTCTTTTCAAAACAGATTTTAATACCCTAAGATAAGAAAAAGTGTCTGGTCTCTAAAACAAAATAGAATTAATATTTCATACATGGTGGTTCAATTACATTTTCAGAACAGGCCATAAGAAAACAATTGGATTTTAGTGACATAACAACAGTAATAATCTCAACAACAGACATTCTAAAGGACTTTTAAATTATAAAATATTTTGCATGCATTATTTTCTTTAATCCTTACAATATCTCTGTAAGGTACATATTACAAGCACTCCTTTACATTTTGCAGATGAGAAAATTGAGTTCAAAAAGTTAAAAGTTTAAAAAGTTAAAAGATTTTAAAAAGACAAGATCAGGCAGAAGGAAAGAGAGAAGACTGAACTTGGAACTTGGGAGTAACAAAACCTGAGTTTAACTTGCTACTGCCATTTATTACTTATGTGATATGGGGCCAATCACCTAACTCGCTGGGCCATAAAATAAGGAGCCTGGACTAGATCAAGGATTCTTAAATTTTTTCTATTCACAACTCCTTCTTGTCCAAGAAATTTTTTACATGACCCTAGGTATATAGGTATATAAAATAGGTATGCAAATCAAACATTTATTTCTTATAAATTATAAGTTCATGATCCCCCACATTCAATTATAAAACCCCATATGAGGGCTTTTCCACAGAATCTGATGACTAGATAACCTCTAAGATCCCTACATACATTACTGTCCAACACAGATAATGGATATTAGAATCTAGATTAATTAAATCCAAACATTCCTCCTTCTGCTGCTAACACAGAACCAAACTTAACACAAATCGGTGAACCTTGTTTTGCTTTCCAAATACTAAGTACAAAGGCTCTTTTGTCTCAGTCATTTTTTGAGATACCACCACATTTCTACTTCACAGCCTGCAACCTCCAAGTATCTAGCACACTCATAGAGCTTCCTGACTGTCCAGGACTCTCTTCAACACCATGTTGAAAACAGAAAGAAATTTTCTAAAATACTGTAAAATTAGCAGACTTGAAATTTGAATAAAATAAGAAACATAATAATAAATATAATTGTCAAAGTAAAACTAAGTCACAGAAAACATAATAGAAATTAGAAACTATTTTGTTACTAGATTATTAGATAAGAAGAAAAATTGCACATGCTGATTAATTAAAACTCATAAACAAGGACATGTGTAACCATGAAATTTAAGGATATGTATATACATGTGTGTATATGTGTGTATATGTATATGTAAATACAGTCAATCCTTAGCAAAATTCTAGAGATGAGGCTTATCTTTTTTCCTTTCCCATTATCTGTGTGTGGACACTTCTCCTTCCCACTATCCCATATCTTTAATTTCTAATAATTTCACCACCTCCAAGGATTCAGTACATTCTTATTGCTGCCTGCCTTCCCACTGTCTTCCTAATGCTTTTCAGCACCCTAAGTTCTAGATCCTCCCCCAACTCCAAAAGCCCTTTGCTAAGAAATTGATTGATGTTTTATTCAACTCCAATTCAATTCAACAAATGGCTATTAAGCAACTTTGTGCTAAGTGCTTGTAGATTCTAATATTATCAAATTTGGGCCCTTATCCATTGTGAGCATCCTGCTCTACCCAGTCTCTCTTTAATATTAATGAACTAGGTGATATCAATTAGCTTTTATAAAGGATTTATGTTTAAAGTGGTTGGTATAAAACACCTAAAGCATATTTCTTTGTCTTGAACCCACAGAATGTCCCTGGGGAGACTTGGACTCATAAAATTTGCCTCACAAAAGTATTGAGGAATCTATGTAGTGAACCTATGTGACAGAGGATTACTTCCTAATCCTAAGAGTCCTTTTATCTTTGGGAGATATGCTCAATAAGTTCATTTCTGAGGGTGGTACTGTGCTTCACTGGCTCCTTGCAGGATTTATCATTTTGGTTGATGGGTTAATCAGGGATAGGTCAAGCAGATTAGCATTTAGGGCTGGCTCCTAACCAGATTCAGCTGCTATTGTTATCGCCTCCTGTGGATACTATATCTACTTTTATTCTCTAAGGGATTTCTGATGACTTTCTCTGACCTTTCAAAGCTTACAAATCTAACTTGGTTGATCCATCTCTAGAAAAATGGCTGATCTAACATAAGAAATAAAAGAAAAATAAAAGAAAAACATGCCATGTATTTAGGGGCACTTAGCAACCATATGGATTGATGGTGCAATTATCATTACTGTCCTTACCACTATCCCAGAGATATTACAATAGTTTCTTCCCCTTTGCAAACAAAAAATAAACAAAAATAAGACAAGACAAGGTGGAGATATATCAATTCTCTCATAAATAAGTTTAGTTCTAGTTCCATCATTAGTTCTGGTTTTGAAGGTAACCAGAAAATTCCTAACACAATGCCAGACCTTCAGTTGCATGTGGCTAGAAGCAGACTCACCAAGTGTTGCAATAAAAAGCATGGTAGGAGTATTGCATATGCTTTTAAGGACAAGACCCTTATTGATCATCCTCAAAATGATAAATAGATGCATTCATACATCAATAGATACAGAGTGGGAGAGGGAGAGAGAAAGAAAGAAAAAGAGAGAGAGGGAGGCAGAGATAAAATGTATATTATCTAGAAACAGATACACTGAGATATATGGACATGGACAGACATATATGTGTTTGTATGTATATGTATGTATGTGTAGAGATATATATACACACACAATCATGTACACAAATACACAGTTCTTATTTTATGTATGTGGACAGTTTTATATACCTTTATGTAAAACAATTTTATGCAATGCAAATTTGTCCCTACCATGCATTTCATTTAGTCTACATAATAAAGGCCTACAGAAAATACTTTTACATGTCATAAAATGTACTAAAATGTAGACATATTAAATACTGCACCACGATAATCAATAGAACTATGAAATGAAAGATAAAGTTAATGATAAAGTATGCATATTACTGTATAGTAAATTATATAAACAATATAAATTTCTAAAGAATTATATAGGGAGATCTATCTCTGATTGACATATCAACCTCTCTAGATCTAGATCTAGAAAGATCAAGAAATAAAATGTTTGCTTTCATGTGGATAGTGATTATTTTTGATCTTCTTTAAAAACAGTATATACTAAGTGACACTGAAAAGGTAAAGAGCATCAAAGAATGGAATAAATCTTAGGATAAAAATATATAATAGAAAAATCATGAGGACAAAAGGTAGAATAGAAATATTTCAGAGGAAAAAAAACCTCTTACTAGGAAATCAATATTATAAGCGATACAACAATATTGAAAATTTCATTTTAGATCAAGTGAAGATAGGTCAAGACAAAGAATAATAAGAGCAAAAACAAATGATGGAATCAAAGACACATGAACTAAGATTGTAGCATATTTCTTCCTGTTACCAATACCAAGAATTAACATTCCTTGTGAGAAATTCTAGAATCTTTGGAAGAGAAGAGGAATAAAAATATGGAATAAAGATAATACTCCTTGGAAATGCACATTAAATAATTCACTAGGGATGGGAGTATTTAGATACTAAACTTTTCTGAAATGAAAAAAGGAAAGATTAAAAATAAAAGTATGAGGAGATAACAATGAAAGTAAACTCAAGAAATTTAGATTTGACAAGATAGAGGAGGGAAGAAAATCAAATATGAGATTTATAAAGACTATCAACTGATATTAAAGCAAAGCTAAAATATATCCATTTGTGTGCATAGATATGTTATAAGAATTATGTTTGTCTGCTGGGATAATTGGAAACTAGTCTGGAAGAAATTAGGCATTGACCCACACCTAACACCATATACCAAGATAAGGTCAAAATGGATTCATGATCTAGGCATAAAGAATGATATTATAAACACATTAGAACAATGTAGGATGGTTTACCTCTCAGACCTGTGGAGGGGGAAGGAATTTGTGACCAAAGAAGAACTAGAGGTCATCATTAATCACAAAATAGATAAGTTTGACTATATCAAGTTGAAAAGTTTTTGTACAAACAAAATGAATGCAGACAAGATTAGAAGGGTAGCAGTAAACTGGGAAAATATTTTTACATCCAAAGGTTCTGATAAAGGCCTCATTTCTAAAATATATAGAGAATTGACTCAAATATATAAGAATTCAAGCCATTCTCCAATTGACAAATGGTCAAAAGATATGAACAGACAATTTTCAGAAGAAGAAATTGAAACTATTTCCGGTCACATGAAAAGGTGCTCCAAGTCACTATTGATCAGAGAAATGCAAATTAAGACAACTCTGAGATACCACTACACACCTGTTAGATTGGCTAAAATGACAGGAAATGATAATGATAGCTGTTGGAGGGGATGTGGGAAAACTGGGACACTGATACATTGTTGGTGGAACTGTGAAAGGATCCAACCATTCTGGAGAGCAATTTGGAGCTATGCTCAAAGAGTTATCAAACAGTGCATACCCTTTGACCCAGCAGTGTTTCTACTGGGCCTATATCCCAAAGAGATTTTTAAGGAGGGAAAGGGACCCACATGTGCAAAAATGTTTGTGGCAGCCCTTTTTGTAGTGGCAAGAAACTGGAAATTGAAAAGATGCCCATCAATTGGAGAATGGCTGAATAAATTATGGTATATGAATGTTATGGAATATTATTGTTCTGTAAGAAATGACCAACAGGAGGATTTCAGAGACGATTGGAGAGACTTGCATGAACTGATGCTGAGTGAAATCAGCAGAACCAGGAGAACATTATACACAGCAACAAGACTATACGATGATCAATTTTGATGGACATGGTTCTCTTCAACAATGATGTGATTCAAACTAGTTGTGCTGCGATGAAGATAGTCATATACATCCAGAGAGAGGCCTGTGGGAACTGAGTGTGAACCACAACACAGCATTTTAACGCTTTCTGTGAATATTTCCATGCATTCTGTTTTCCTTCTTAGGTTGTTTTTTTTTCTTCTTCTCTTTCTAGATCTGATGTTTCTTGTGCAGTAAGATAACTGTATAGATATGTATACATGTATTGTATTTGTCATATAATTTATCCTATCTAGCATGTATTAGATTACCTGTCATCTAGGGGTGGGGGGTGGGGGGAGGGAAAGGAAAAGCTTGGGAAAAAAAAGTTTTTTTTGCAAAGGTCAATGTTGAAAGGTCACTCATATGTTTTGCAAATAAAAAGCTTTATAAAAAAAAAGAATTATGTTTGTTTTTATTTAGTAAATCCATGCTATATATGTGCATGTATACATACTATGTACCTATTATCTATACCTATGATGTATGTATTATATATATCCACATATATATATATTTGTGTTATTTTATATGTGTGCATTTAATTAAAGAAAGCACATATAAACTTAATAATAATATTATTAAAGTAAATGGATTGAATTTAACCCAAAAAAAGGAAAATAAAGGAATAGATTTTTTTCTTAAATTCAATAATTTTTGTATTTAGGAATATATGTAAAACATAAAGACATACATTAAAAAATAAGTTGATAGAAAATAAGCATATTTTATTTTAGCTAATCTTTAAAAAAAAAAAAGAGTTCCAATAGAATCTCAGACAAAGCAACAATAAAGGTTGACTATACTAGACTTAAAGGCAACATATTTTTTTTAGTTAAATAAATAAATATATAACCACATAAAAGCCAAGAAGCTCTTTCTACTTTATTTTTTATAAAATTATTGTACTTTATTTTAAAAAGTAAAATACATTGTAAAAGGAAATTGATACTAATGCAATAATATAGGGGAAAATTAATATTCTTCTTATAGAGCTGGATAAATCCAACAAAAAGGGAAACAAGCAGGAAAATAGATTTCCCTGACCTATATATCATTTTCTGAATATGAGGATTAAAACCTATTACTCAACATTCTGCAAATCTTTTACAAAATAACATATCATGTACTAGGTTATTTAGTAATCATAAAAAATGCCAAAAGTTTCAAACATATCCTTTATAGAACATAATACAATAAAATAGCAACGAATAAATAAAATTTGAGTAAAAGAAATAGATTTACATAAAGACTAAGTAATGACACCCTGAATAATGAATAGGTCAAACACTAATTACACTACAGATAATGATTATAATTAGCTTATGTATGTAAAACTCAAGAGCCATAACCAAAACAATTTCAAGAAGAAAAAAATTATCTCTGGAAACACATTAATAAATTAGGAGAGGAATGGACAAATCAATGAATTGACAACGCAAGTTAAAAGAATAATAATGAAACAAATTAGCAGCTCTAAAAGAAGCACAATAGAAAGAATAGTAAATGTTAGAGGAGAAATAAGAAATCTTAAAATAAAGAGTACAAAACTGATAAAAACTAAAAGATATTAATCTTTTGTAAAATAGTAACAAAATAAAATAATTATAATGATCAAAAAGAAAATCAAATTTTCAAAATAATAATGCACAAAGTGAATTGGATTAAAAATATTTCTCAGAAGTGATTAAATGAATATATATGCAAAGAAAACTGAGAGTTCAAAGAGAGTTAATAAGTATATTACAATATCCAAGGTATCTAAAAAACAAAACAGGAAAGAGATCTTCTAAAGGAAAAAAAAATATTTTTTTCTTTTTTTTTAAATTGACCTAAGTAAACTGCCAAAGGGGAAAATAAATCCTTGGTCTAGTTGAAAGGCAATGTGCCACAATAGAAAGTCTTTTGTACTTAGAGTCAGGAAGATTTCAAATCCCACATATGATATTTATTTTGGTTACACCCTTGTGTCTCAAATTCCTTATCTGAAGAGGAAGGAGAAGCAAATAGTTATTTATTAAGTACCTCCTAGAAGACAGCCATTAAACTAAGTCCTTTGCAAAGATCATCTTGCATAACCAATCCCAGGAAATGATGAGCTGAAAGTTAGGTACATCAGCCTTCCACTTCTCAAGTTCTATATATTGATAATTTTATATGGCCCACAAAGAATATTATAAATTTCCAGATGGCTCTTAGCAATAAAAAGATTCCTTAACCCTATCTTATTTGACCCTCAAAACAATCCTAGGAGGTTGGAAAATGGGTATGATTTCCATTTTCCAATTGAGGAAACTGAGGCTGAATTAACTGAAATGCCCAGTTAATAAGTTCTAAAGGCCAAATTTAAACTTAGGTATTTTTGACTCCTGGTGCTGTAACTTCATGAATTTTGCAGAAGCATTAGAGATATTTGCCAGAATCCTGTTAGTCAACAAGAATTTTTAAGCATCTACTTTGAGGAAAGCTCTGTGCTTAGCACTGAGGATTAAAAGAAAGGCAAAATACAGTTTCTACCCTTGAGAATCTCAAAGTCTTCTGGAAGAGATGAAATTCAATTTTGTTCAAAAATTATATATTCCAGATAAATTGGGGATATCTCAGATGGAAGGCACTAAAATTAGGGAAAACTGGAAAAGGTTTCATAAGAGAAGGCCAGGCTTTAGCTAAGATTTTAAAGAAGCCAGAGAGGGTAATAGACAGAGATGTCAGGAGGGAGACAATTTCCCAATATGGGGGACAGCCACTGAAAATGCTCATTCGAGAGATAGAGCATCATGTGTAAGGAATAGGAAGGAAATCAGTATTACTGAATTTGCAGAGTACTTAGAGTGGATTGAGATGTAAGATGATTGGAAAGGTAGGAAGACACCAGGTAATGGACATTTCTTCTATAAAATTACAGATAAGAAGATGAACCAGCTGAACCTTTGAATTTTTCAGAATGCCTACTTAGAACTATACCATTTCAGTGAATACCTTTTCCACTTTTCTTCTTCTTCTGTAATGTTAGTTGTAAAGTCCAGATTTTCTAAAAGAAAATTATGGGAAATTTTAACACTTAAACAGATGTTCAATTTGTATGTTTCTCTCCCCACATTAGGCATAATATGTATATACACACACATATATATTTATATTTCACACAAAATTGTACATCTCAAAAGGTGTCACTGTCTCCATGATGTCAACTACTATTCTCTATTTTATGACATTTTTTTTTTTAGCATAACTGATTGTCACCTGCCTGCTTTTAGGAAATATGATGACAGAACTTACTGCCAGAAGGAGCTCACAGTCCCCTTTTCTTTGCAGAATAACACAGCTTTCTTAGGTTGTTAAAACAGACTTGTAGCAGTTGTTCCAAGAATTAAGCTGTTTGTTCTCAGCAATGAGGAGCACACAGGATGAAAAGTCATTGGCTTATTCACAAAGCAGCATGCCATGAAATACGGTAGCACAGTATTTAGAATTTCTCTTTGTGCCTCCCAACAAGCTACCATCCTTGTCCTTCTTAGAAACAAGCACTATTACTATAATCATAACTGTAAAACAGGGAAGCTCACAGCTAATTCATCATAATACTGGTCCACAAAGTTTCTTTATCATCAACAAAATGTGATGTATTTTCAGTTGCATGTAATATTACCACAGCTTTGCTTTTCTTTTAGCACCTAATTTTGACTCTTGCAAAAAAAAAAAAAAAAACCCAAAAACAAAACCACAGTCATATTACCACACCTTAAAACTCCAGTGAATCAGAAGTGGGAGTTTGAGTGAATGGGACATTCTACTTAGCTTAGGGCTATGGTAAAAATATTTTTCTTTTGATCTTTGCTGAAAATATTACATATGCACATGCACATATACAAATATGTATACACATATAAACAAATATACATGTACATGTATATATTACATATATGTGTGCACATGTATGTGTGCATATGCATATATATTAGTTCACTTTCCTGTCTCAGAAAATAAGAATATTTTGAACATACCTCCTTTGAAAGAGAGAGCATGAAATAGTAGAAAGAAAACTTGTTTGACAATTTGATTTTGAGTTCTGATTCTGTCTTTGTGGGACCTTGAATCAATGTGATTCTTAATGTGTGACTGTGTGTGATTCACTAACTCTAGCGGTTTCAGTTTTCTCATATGCAAAATGAAAAAGTTTCTTGCAGTGCTAGATATCATGCATTAGGTCTAAATTATTAGTCTAAATTTTTAACCTTTTGATTTGAGTGTCTCATATCCTTACATAGGCATGATTTTGTAAAACATCAGACCAAATTATCTGCATTAAAAAGAAAAGACATATGTCCTCTAAATTTTATGTCACTTTCAGTGCCTAGTACTAGTCACAAGATCATAAATTTATGGATGGAAGAGATTTAAAATCTCATATCCAACTCCTTAATTTAAAAAAAAAAAGAGAGAGAGAAACTAAGGCCCAAAAGTATTAAATAATTTGCCTAGGACCACTCAGCTTGTACCTAAATTTTAAGCCCACTTCTTCCTGGTTCTAAATCCCTTTAAACTCTGCCCATTATAGGAAAGGTGTCAAATTGTGCTATGCAAAACTCCTGAGTCCAGGACAGACTAGACTAAAATGTAATTGGGAAATATTTTTTAAAATAAATAAAAATATAATTCAAAACAGATAATATTAATGTATGGTTTTCTAAGAAGTCAATATGCTGCCTGTTTCCATTTCAGTCTCATACTGTGGCACTACTAAACACTGCCTTAAAAATCCTAATAAATTCACTAGATAAATTATCACTTAATAAATATTTGTTTGAATGAATGAATGAATTTTGTAGTAGCTGGATCCAGCTAGTGTAGCTGGATACTATGAATATAAAAAATATGAGGAATGTGTAACAATCCCAAGCTATGCCATGATATGAGCTCCTTTTATGGTCTTTTGCCTCCTCTTACAAGTCAAAATAAGTAAACAAATAAATGTTGAATTCAGTGTACTTGTCAAATATATTCCAACTAATCAAGGTTTTAGTGCCTATTCATTCATTTTCATCCTAACTCACAATTATAAATATAAAAGAATTCTATGTTGAATTTCTTAATCTCTAAATCCATGCTCATTTAGGGACAAAGCATATGGACTACTGCAGACAATCTGATCTTTTTTTAAGGATATTCAAGAGTACTTAGTTCATTAAATGATTCTTTTCCTGGTCCATATAATACTGAGGCAATTAAGTATTATCACTTTTGGAGTATATTCATCATACACTGTAGACAACCCAAAATAAATTTTTCTTTTTGATAACTCATAATAATTTCAAATTTTAAATGCAATGTCTTCATTTTTTTTTTGTTTTTATATGTTACTATTAGGTAGTGGGGACCTCTGGCCCTCTATGGTAAATACTCCTTATGCCTTGAGCCTCTGAAATGAAGAAGGATCATGGGATCATAAACTTAAAGACAATCCAAAGCAAATTTTAGAGGTCATCTTGTCCAACCTCCTTCATTTAAGAGATGAGGAAACTCAGGTACTGAGTTTTTCAGATTTTTAATTTTATAATCTCCATTATCTTTTGTAATTTTTTATTTGCTCAGAGTTCAACTTTCTTTTATTAATATTTTCATTTATATTTCTGTAATCATTTCATCTTGCATCAGTTTATATAAACTTTCCAGTTTTTTTCTGAATGCCTCTTATTTGAAATTTATTATTGCTTAATAGTCTATTAAACTGATGTAGCATAATTTTTAAGCCATTCTCTAACATTGCACACTCACTTTGTTTCCTTTCCTTGGCTACCACAAAGAAGCTATTTCTTGCAACTATAACTATTGTTTCTATTATTGAGCTCCTTGGAATATGTATCCAGTAAATTCCATTACTGGGTCAAGGGGTATGAAGAATGTAGTCATTTTTCTTGCATAATTACAAATTGATATCCAGAACAGTTGGACCAATTCACAGTTCTCCTAACAGTTTATGAATGTATCTGTCTTTCTACAGACTCTTCAACATTGTGTTATTTTTGTCATCTTTGTCAATTTGCTTTTTATGAGATGAATCATCAAATTATTTTAACCTGAAAGTTTCTTATGAATAGTAACTAATAACTTAGGAATGTTTTCCCATGACAAATTATTTTCACTTTTTTGAAAGCTATTTATATCATTAAATGCCCATTTACTGGAGAATGTTTCTGTGTATTGTAGGTTTGCAAAAATCCCCTTACTATCTTAGAAATCAGATTTTTTAAAAATACTATTTGGTACAAAAATTTCACTCCTATCTTCTTTGATTTTTCTTGGTATTCAAAATTATCTATTTTCTATTTATAATTTATTTATACTTCTCTAATGAAGAAATATCTTCCTTAACACATAAATATGAAAGGTACTTGGTGTTATATTCTCTTTTATATTCTCTATTTTTAAGGATATAACAATTTTATTTTTAGGTCTTACAGGCATTTTGATTTGTTTGTGGTATATAGTGTTAGATGTTGACAAACTTAATTTCTGCCAATTTTTTCCAGTTTTCCTAGTAGTTATTTTCCAAGAAAGATAATTTTTTCTAGTAATAGTATGTATTTTAGCATTGACAAAGTGAGGTCTGCCATTTTGATTTTCTTAGTTTTTTCTTGATTTAATCTATTCTATAAATCTAATTTTTTTCTTTATATTTTCAGTAAATAGTTTTTTTGGTGACTACAATCTTGTGATATAGTTTGAGGTTTTTGTAATGATTTGATCCTTTCATTTATATCTTTTCTCAGGCTTTTCCATAAGATCTCAGACTTTTTACTCTTTCCAGTGAATATTGTTATGGTTTTGCCTCAATATATAAAATATTCTCTCATCTCAACAATTTTATTGTTATAACAATAAATCTATAAATTATTTCAGAAAGTATTGTCATTTTCATTATATTGGCACATCTAATTGTACAAAGAAAATTATATTTTTCTCCCTTTATTTCTGCAAAAAAAAAGTGCTTTGTAGTTGCATTTATGCAACTTCATATGTAATTAGTGGGTTAACTTTCCAATATTTTATATTTTTGATAGCTATTTTAAATAATATTTCTCATCTTTTCTCACTACTTTTTGTTACTACTGTGAAGAAATGAGAATTGTTTTTATGGATTCATTTTTACATCTTGCTATTTAACTGAAGCTGTTAATCATTTCACAGAAGAGGATACTAAAGGACTAAGAATTAAGGAACTTAGCCAAAACTGCACATGCAAAAATGTGACAGAATGGGGATTCAAGCTCATACCATATAATTCCAACTTCAAATCTTCTTCCACAATACCATTTTGCTTACCTCTGAAAGGCTACCTCTTCATCACCGACTGAAGTATGGGAAGAGAAGACTAAGGAAGGATGAGGAGGTGGGAATTAGACAGAGGTGATGTCAAGATGAGTTGTAGAAAAAAACAAAAGAGAAGACTCACTTTGAATAAACCCTATTTTTTTTTTTCAATACATGAGGGAAAATGTTCTGAGATGGTAGGAAAAGATTAATAAAGAAGATTTGAGGAGAAAAGTTCTGAATAACCTCTGTGAGAAGCATAATAGAGAATAGATGAATAATCTTTGGAATATTCTTATTTCATAAAGTCTCCTCCCATTGTTGAATTCCTCCTGGGGATGGTCCAGTTTATTTGCCAGCTTTTATTCCTCTCCAAGCTGTGCTTTTGACCTTTGAATTTTGATACCAAAACCTTACTCTAGTCACTTTCACACACTCCTCAACTTTCCAGATCCCTTTTATGTGTTGTCTTCCCCATTAGACTGTAAGTTCCTTGAAGACAGGAACCATTTTTTGCTTTTACCCTAGTGCTTCACACAAAGAAAGTACTTAAAGAAGTACTTTAAGTACTTAATAAAGTACTTAAAGAAGTACTTTAAGTACTTAATAAAGTACTTAAAAAGAATTGCCTTATTATTATTATTAAAGGATTAAGAGTCTCAGCATTGCTACTTAATTGGACAAGTCCCACAATTTATTTGAGCCTCAATTTTTATATTTATAAAATGGAGTTAATATTAAATATATTATTACTTGAAGTGTTGTGATAAGAATGCAATGGGTAAACCTTAAATACTTTATCATTAGAAGGATCTGTAAGCTTCTCTTCTTTCCATTGATACAGATCACAACTGCTCCAGAATTTAATAGTTTTCAATATTTATTATTGCTAAAAAATTGTCAGTTTGAAACCAACCAATGAGTTACTTCAAATTTAGCTAGGCTGCTATTGTTTGTTCTTCATTTTCAAAGAAGATCATGACATTAGGAAGGTGATGCCATGACTTGCTAATGAATTGGATTTAAGTGAAGAAGGATTGTGCAAAGTCACTAACTAGCCTTACTTTCTCCTCTGGAACCATCTAAATCCAGTGGCAAGATATAGATCAGACTAGAAATGGCCCTAAATGCAATAGGAGACCTTGAGTTGGACTACAGCTCCAGAGTCCATCTTTAAACATAAACCATTTCTATTTAGTAAGACCGTCAGAGCTTGTCCTTCATTGGCATAGCCTGCAAGAATTCAATGACAGCTTTATGCCATGAAGGGTCAGCAGAGATCATTAGACTCTGAGAACAATGTTTTTCCTTCAAATTCAAAAAAATGTCACTTTTTTTCAGTAAACATTTCCTGGCCCCATTTAGACCAACATGTATTTATTTTTTATATAGTCTGTACATTGTACATGTACATAAATAGATGTGTGTATTTGTGCATGTGTATACCTGATATCATTTACAATAGAATATAAATTCCTGAGCACCAGGGACTGTTTCCTATTTGTATTTGTATCCCTAGCAATTAGCAGGCATTTAATAAATACATATTGATGAATAGAATAGAACTAATACAATTCGTGGACTTTCTATTACTTATCCCTTACTCTTGCCACATGTTCAACCCATCTTCTATTTTGATTAAGTATTTCAAGACACTCTTTGCCTAGTTTTTATAATTTATTATTTGTTAATGCTATAGATTACTCATACTTCCCATGTATCTCTGCCTAGCCTTTTGACCAATAATGCTTTTTAAAAAAATTAGAATAGAAAGTATGTGAAGGTGAACAATATAAAATAATGCTGGAAAGGTAAGTAGAGTTAAAATTTCGAGGAGTTTACATGTCAGGATAAAAAATCTTTTATTGTATCAGGGTTTTTTCAGCAGCAGAGGATTACATGGACAGACTTGATTTTAGGAAGGTTAGTGGATATATTAGAGAAGAGACAGATTGGAATTAGGAAGAGTAATGTGTTAAACTATCATTAATTTTAAAGGCTGACTCTGAAAGTTAAAGCATTTCTGTCAAGTAATCAGGGTTCTAATCTTACTCAGTATCCCTGCATAATCTGATACAACCTTTCTCCTCCCTCCATCCCCATATCAGTTTCTTTTTAGGTAAAGTAAGGAAGAAATAATACTTAATTAGAAAGCAAATAGAAACCATTACCTTTGTATTTTATAGTAATTTTAAATGAAATGTGTCAGAGTAGGAGTAACTTAAATTTTTCAGCAGTAGGAAAAATCAGCAAAAATAAATTGCCTAATAGAAGAATATGTATTATTATTAATGAATGACAATAATATACTGAGAATTGGAAAACACACTGCTGCATTAGACATATGGTATTCCTCATCTAAGCAATCAGTTTTCTTAATAAGGAAAGATGCTTTAATGCATTATGAAGCTTGTGAACTTATAATTTGGTACTGTAATTAGATGAGACCAGTCTCTCCCATCATTCTTCAATTTCATTATTTAGGTGCTACTATCTACAACAAAATATTAAATCATATATGCATGCTTAATGGAATAAGTATTTTTAAGATTGTCTAAGGTTTATTCAAAAAATAAGAGCAATTCCCAGAACCATTTTAAAGGCTCCCTGTGACAAATTGCTTTTGCAATTTTCACTTCATCCTTAACTATAAAGTTAAGGCATCTTTGGTTTTGGGAGGGACGTGTACATGGGGAGAGATTGTTAAATTCTACTTGCTGTTGTATTCTTCCAGTGCAATAGCTCACTATTTTTTTTTCCTTTTCTTTTGACCAATGTTATCGGTCTTCCCTGAGTAAAAACAAGATGCTCTATTTTTAAAGAGTTTTGTTCCCTTTTTAGTTGTAAAGAAAGTGCCACCCTATTATCAAAAAAACAGATAATGATTTTCATGGTTACAACTAAGTTTTATCAATGAGTGGTCTTTTTGATGTTCTAGTTTTCCAGAACCAGAAAATTCTGTTGCTTCTTTAAACTTGTATGAGCCTGTTAGTTAATTCTGAAAACACACCAGACATGTGGAAAAGACAGGTGATTGATCAAGACAAAAATTAAAGTTGGGTACTGGTGGCAACATCTTTCAGTTTCCAGCCCACAGGAGTCCTGGTACAAATTAATTGTTTCTGTGATTCTTAGACCTTCAATCAATCAGATGTAAATTACACCATGCATGATTGGCTGCCTTTCCATTCTAGTGTTCCCCATAGAGAGCCGTTGGCTGCCAACTGCTACAGAGGCACAACTAAATAGCAGTCTGGCCGCTGCCGCACTGGGAACCTGACCACAAAACCAGAAGAGACAGATCTGACTTCCAACCACAACAGCATGCCTTAGGAATTCATTGAAAGCAAAAGCAGCCAGCACCCTCCCAGGGTGATTCCTAGTGCAAAGCACCAGAGACATTTTTAAACCACTTACAATGCCAGCCAAGTACAATAATAACATACCACTACAGGGTCAACATGGTTTTTTACATGAATCTAAAATAACATGCTAAATCATGATCACCTGCTCCAATCAGTAAAATAATAAAAATGCAATTTTTGCCTGTAGAACCATTAGCACAAAATCTTCTCTGCCTCTACCTGATGAGATGAAAAAGAACTATTGGGGAAGTGGGGTTGGGAAAGAAGCTTACATTTGGTACCTTCTTATTTTAACAAAATTTTGCCAGTAGGTGCCAAGGAGATTGTTGTTTTATATCTGTTGAATTTCTAAAAGTAACTTTATTGTTCTTGTTTAGTCATTTCTGAGCTTTCGTTTTCGTGGCAAAAATGCTGAAATGATTTACCTTTTCTTTTTCCAGCTCATTTTGCAAATGATGAATTGAGACAAACAGGATTAAGTGACTTACACAAGTTCACACAGTTAATAAATGTCTCAGACCTGAACTTGCAAAGATGAGTTGTTGACTTCAGGTCCAACACTCTTATCCACTGTATCTCCCAGTTGCCCAAAAATACTTTTATCGCCTTCAAAATTTAATAGACTGGGACAAAGTCCTAGCTGTTATACCTTAGTTACAGTCCTTCCTGCCAGAGGCTATGAATTATTTTAAATAAAGATAAGAAATACTCTTTCTTCTCACTATCACTAACTGGTATAATACTAAACTTGCCTGAATTTCTCCAGCAATTGTTTTCTCCATTTATTTTTGGCACATAGGAATCTACATGTGCTGTGACTTTTTGTTGTACTGTATTTTTGTAATATCCACATCAGATCATGTGCACTATATAAATGAGCTTCAAGTTCATTCATTTCAATAGGAGATAGTACTTTTCTCCCCAGAAGAGACCATTCTTTAGATAGATTGGGCAGTTGTGTACTAGTTTTTAGAGAAGATCCTATTTGAGTAGCAGTTGAACTGAATGAGATGGGAAACTGAGGACTTCTCAGAATGATTGTGAGAGATTGGTAGGGTTTTTCATTGGGAATCCTATTGTAGGAAGAGATAAATTGTGGCTTTTTAGAATATCAAAGGCAGATCATGCGGACTGGAACCTATCTGCTATTTACCTATTTGCAAAAAGCCTGCTTGATATCTTCCAGTCTTAAGTGGGCGGGAAGTGCTTTGTTCTGGAGATTGGCAGGTGTGGGGAGTGGTCCTCCCTTTCTTTCTCTGTAAGTATGGGCTCAGGTGAGAGGGGGGCAGGCATTCCTTCTTTTCCTTGGCTTATCCCCAAGAAGAATGACTGTCCCAGAAAATTTTGTGAAATTCAAATAAACTTCTAATCTTCACTTCCAGAGATCTCTGAGTTATGATTTTGAATCGGGAATTGTATTTTTATCCCACACAGAACTAAATAGCTTTTAAAGTTTTACCTAGTTCTGAAATTCTATCAATTAATAATCATTTATTACATAGCTACTATACACAAAACACTATACTGGGAATTAAGTTCACTTGGGACTGCTTTTTTACAGTATTTTTGCAATTATTCACTTAATGGAAGGTGAAAGTGGGAGAGAAGGTTTCATTGTGCATATTTGATCACAAATTTAAATAAAAATCCTCCACTACTGTAACCATTAAAATCCTATAAGGAACTTCTTATCAGAAAAGAAGAATCTTTCTTTTATCAATTAGTCATTAGAGTCAACAAATGTTAATTGATAAATGAGCTGATAGAGAGTGTGAATTTCAATTTAAGAGAACCTATAGTGGTTTGGAAACCATGTTGCTTCAATGCATGTAGCATGTATTTCCAGCTACCTAGCTAGCACATTTTGATAAACTCATGCAATAATGGTATAACCAGTTGTGCTGTTTAAATGCTGAAATCCCAGAAGACAATAAGAAGTTCCAGTGAAGTGGAAATAAGCCATATAATAATAGACATTTTGGAACCATAATCTAGCATATTGTCTTGTACAACATAGTTTCTCAATAAATATTTATAAAATAAAAAGTATATTTAACTGTGTGCATGAACATGTTTTTACATTAGCACATACCATATTTTATTGTGATTATCTAATTGACTAACCTGGTTCAAGAGGAATATTGTAGATTTAATATACATAGTCAAGATTGTCACTATCTTTGAAGGCTATGTCTGATTTTTTTAGTGTGGTTTTCCTTATGTGTAGGAGCCAAAATCTTCCTAAAGGGCAGTATTCCCAAAATTATTAATGGAAGCTAATGGGAAAATGGAATTTTTATCATATGATTTCTAATCAAACTTGAATATTCAGCTTAAATATAAGGAAGATCATTGTATTTAGAAATACCAGATTCCTGTTAGATTTTCTTGTTGATATAAATACACAACTTGGAGTAAAAGAAACTCTCATTTTTGCTAAAGGTGAAATTTTACTATAAACTCTTTAACTATTAGCTATTAAAATGCAGCAGGATCTTCTAACACATTCTTGATTGATGGTTATGTTATTGTAGCCATGAAGAGATGAAAACAATTGCAGTCCTGGGTAGTCACTGAGCAAATATATACAATCTCTATATTTTGTTTTGTCAGCTGCCCTACAAATCATATATATACCCAGTTTTTATCCACCCAAAGACCCTAGAAAATTGGATTTTTTTATAAACTCATAATACAATTCTCTGTTTACCATAATTATCTTCTCTACCTTACATGGAAACCCCTTATTACCTACTTGTTAGAAACTAGGCAGGGCTTGGTCATTTAGGCTGGGTAGGGCAACAGCTGACAAGAGATGTCAGATTGTAGAGAATGGGTAAGATTTAAAGTAGGAAACAAGAAAAAAGCCTGAGGCAAAGAACCTTGGAGAGCTCACTAGGAAACTTCTGAAGAGCAGTTTAAATCTATTATCTATTGCTTTATCTGCCTTTTTTGGGGGGAGGGGAAGTACAGGGGACATAAAGGGGACTTGGAAGTCATTCAGCTGAAAGCTACCCTGTTTAGGGCCAAAGAGGTGGGCCTGAGATTATTCAGTCAGTCATTAGCAAAAATCAGGAAAACCCTCTTCCGGGAAGCAGCATTATAATGGATCTAGAGACAAGATAGTGGATTTAAATACTAACTCAGTACTTTAGTATCTATGTATCCATAGTCATATCACTTATCATGCAGAGTTCAACTTCCTCATCTATAAAATAAAAAGGTTGGCCAAGATGATGTCTTATGTCTCCTATGTCCCTAGATCCTATGAACCCAGGTCTCCTGAAGATCTGGTATTCTATCCATTTCTCTATGCTTCCTCTGGTAGATATGTGCTACTGTATGCTATAAGTGCCTATTGAATCCTCATCCATTATTAAGGCTTTGTCCTTAAGTTGTAGTAGTTGTGGGTAAGGGGTGAATATTATAAACCTGCGGTTTCTACAGAGTGAAGTCCATAAGAAAGATTTGGATATGGAGCATAGACTAATTTCCTATAGTCTTCTTCCTTAAAGTTTTCTTTTTTCAGTCCCTATTTCTGAACAAAGATTGAAGAAAGATCATTGAACGTGATCTGAGGGGCATTCCTAAAGTCAGATCAGCTGATGGCTTGAATGCTTTATACCCTTACATCATCTTATTAATTTGACAGTTACACTAAAATCTATCCATGTAGTTCTCAAGATATTTACAACCAAGAATTTAAACCTCCAAATTAATTTTTATTTCATAGTTCTTTAAGGGTCAACACTATCCTAGGCTAAATTAAGTCAACAAACTACTAAAATTGTGATAAAGAAGCATTTCTCTGGTCTTCATTAATTACAAGAAAAAGTTTTGCAATCAAACATTTTTAAAAGGTGACTGATAAAGTATAATACGAATTATATAATTTATGGTTCACCAGATTCAGCAATTCTATATTATATAGAAATTTAATCAATCTTGCAGGGCTTGCAGACATATCACAGTAGGAGGTGCTTTTGACATTTCATGGAGAAGTAAGCAAGATGAGATACTGAACTGCATATTTCAGTGGGCTTGTCAGGTTTCTTAAAATTGTCTTCCTCAGAATTACCAGCCAAATTGGAGACCTTCAGTTCAGTAGTTCATGCAGTTTTGCATATAATGAGTGAAGTCCACAGTTTTCCCATTTGTATTGAATTTTTACTTTCATCTCCTCTTTACCCCTACTTCTTCTGATATGTAAGAAAGGTAAAGAAGGACATTAAAATAGTTTTAACATGTAATGATTTAATAGACTTTACTTATTGGGTTCCTATTCTTGAAACATTCCAAATATATTTTTTGATTTGCTTGCTTTAAAAAAAAACTTAGTTTATTTGTAAATAGGCATTAAAAATTATAATATCAGAGGATCTGCCAAAGTTTTGTTTAAAATAAAGGACTCATTCACTAAGAAGAGTTTGAGAGGTATTGTAGTAAAGAAAGAAACCCTGACCAATGAAAACTCAAAGAAAGAAGACTTTCAATGTGTTGCACTGTTAACTTAGTCTTTGTCAGAAATGGGAACCTAGATTTCCTCATCTTCAAGGCTGGCCCTCTAATTACCATCACCACCAGTTTTTCTTTCTTACATTAGCCACAGCAAAACATCATGCTAACTATAACCTCTATACTGGTGATCACAATTTTGCAATCTCTTTATACTTTTGCCTGTTGAAGTTTGAAATAACTCAAAGACCAGATGGTGATGGCTAATTTCAAGTTCTGTTCTAATATTCATGCAGATCCCCCAAACACTTCCCTCTGCTTCTTGCCAGAGGTAAGGATCCACTAATGTAGAATATTGCATATAGAATCAGATTTTCTTCATGTGTTTATTGGTTTTACTTATTTTTCTTTTTAAAAATTCTTTGTTATTTCAAGAATGGCTCTCTACAAGGGAGAAAGAAAGAAATATTGAGGGTGGGAAAAGTACCTGATATGAAAACAAAATATAGCTATGAAAATCTGTTTTAACAAGAAATTTTCACAGAGACACAAATATGTACCCATCAATATTAACAAACACTTTTCACTGTGTATTGACTTAAATGGGGAAAGTAGACCATTCATAAATGGGATTATAAATGTAGAGTTAGTTAAAAGTACCTTAAAAGTCAACTAGTTCAATCCCTTTATTTTACAGATAAAGAAAACCCTGAGAAGTTCAGTGATTTGTCCTAAATCTCATAGGTGTGTTATTCTAATTAAAATACTCAAATGGATCTGTGATCTCATCAATCTGTTTCCTACAATCATGAATATTTCAGCTTTATGGATACTTTCCCATCTTGTGTGACTCTCAGACATGTTCATACAAAAATTCTCTACCAGAGATCCACTCAGTATCTTGTAGACCTTTCTCACTTTTCCCAAACTTATAAGGATACCATCCATCTACTTGTCAACTCTTGATCTGAAACATGGATAGACTATTTTTTCTTTAATCAATTCTTTGATGATATTCTTACTCCTCTTTTCCTTCAGAGGTTCTCACTCATTTAATGTTACAGTTTTATGTTACTAGCTGGTCATATATACCATGCAATACTTCCATTGCCCTCTGTGAAATGTTCATCTTAAGTTCTTTTTCAAAATTTTATTTTATTCTGTATTAAATGGTGAACATCTTAAATTCTTTATTAACAACGCTATTACACATCTCATTATCATACAACAACCCTTATGAAAATACTTAGATTGAAAGATATACCTGTATTGTTAGGGGATTCTTAAAATCAGCAAACATATTTTGCAATTTCCCTGAAACAATCCAGTATACTGTCATCTTCCTTTTCAATTTTGGGTGCAGATTATTATTATGTTCATCCTTATCCCATCCTTCTTCTCATAAGGAGGAGACACCAGACACCATCAGGTGTTCAGATTAAACTGGTGCCAAGCAGGACTTCATTTTCACTTTGCTCTCCCCAGGCCATATTACAATTAGGTACATACATTTAAAAAATACCTGGGCCCAAGGATTGGTTGTATCCTTAAGACTTCTGGGCTTTCCATTCACATGCATTCTTTTTTATGTATTTTCCTCCATAGCTAGATTGTGAGCCATTTGAAAGAAGTAATTGCCTTCTTTTTCTAAGTTGTATCGCCAACATAGTTCTTGGCAAATAGTTAAGTGCTTAAAAAATTCATTCATTCATCTACTCACTTATTTTGTCTGGATAAATATAACTTCTGCTGAATAAACTCTATAGCATGTCCTTTCAGATAAATGTTGGAATCTGGGAAAGACTTTTTTTTTACCTGTGCGAATGGATAGGTCAAATGTCTTTAAATGATGCCTTCATATTTTGAAATTTGATGTAATCAACATGCTGTTTTCCACAAACAGGAAAATCCAGAGGAGCTCACAATCATTGAGAATACTTCTTTGGACACTAAAGTGGATCTTATTCATCACAGTGATGAATACTTTTGGTATTATTATGCTCATTTTATGTATAAGAAAACTAATAATTCAAGAAGTTAAAGGATTCCTCTGTGGTCACACAGCTAGTAAAAAATAAACAGCAAACTAGAATTATGAATCCAGATCATCTGTCTCCAAAACCAGAATTCTTTCTATTACACCAGGTGAACTATCAGGCAATAGCTGTCTTGTTATAGAAAGTAAGTTGATCTAGGCTTTTGAAATGAATCTAATTTCAAAAAGGGGCAGCTAGGTGGCTCAATGCATAGATTGCAAAGTCTTGAGTCAAGAAGACCTATGTTAAATCTGGCCTCAGACATTTACTAGCTCTGTGATCCTAAACAAGTTAATTAACCCCTGCTTGCCTCAGGTTCCTATTTTGCAAAATGAGCTGGAGAAGGAAATGGCCAAACCATCTTAGTATCTTTGCCAAGAAAATCCTTAGATAGGGTTACAAAGAGTAGCACATGATTAAAACAAGTAAATGACAATGAACAACTTAAAAAGAAAAATCTCTGAGTTGAGAAACAGTGAGTTCAAAACAGTTATGTTAATATACTAGTTTCACTTTTTAAAATATTTAAATGGAGGTTTTGTTAATTAGTTTAACTCAATAGTTATGAACTCAATGTAGGTGGGCATTTTTGAAAATACATTTTTTTAATGTGTCATTTTGAACTAAATACAGGCAATGCTTATATTAAGGAAGGTGCTATTAATTTATATCTTATTGGCTCTTTTTAGAACATTTAATAAGCTGAACAAAGGAGATTAGCCTCATTTATTTTCTGATCAAAACAAAACAAATGTAACTTTTGAAAACTTGAGGGGAGAAAGCTTCCTGAATATATAACTTCTCAATCTATTTCCCTTTCCCAGTTACTGTTGTCAGTCTGAGAAATCTGCAGTTTGGGTTTAGATTTCAATGCTCGTCAAAATAGTGCCAAAGTGTTCGGGGAAATAGAGCATGAAATCACTTTCTCATTCTGTTTCTGGGTTTACTCCCTAACAAGAACAAAACTTTCAGCATGTACACTGCCATTCCTTCAACTAAAGGACTTCTAGAATTGTCTGTTATGTTATTTTCTCAATTTAAAGCAAAACTAAAGAAATGTATTTCCTGGTAGTTGGCAATTTAAAAAAATACTGCACTTTAGAAGTTTTATCTAAATATATTCTCAGTTTTGTACATGCACTACACACTACTACAAAATTCTGACATTTAACCATAAGCTTTTTTAGGATTCTTCCTTTGTAAAGAAACAGAATTGAGTATGCAATGTATGAAATTAAGGATAATGAACATAAAGTATCAGTTTTTTCAGTCATTAACCATGTGACACTTTATACAAATCACCATTTCTCTATGGCCCTTGTACCTGCACCAGTAAATCAAAGAAAATATCACTTATCTGACTGAAGAACAGAGCAACTGATTCCTCTCAAAGTCTTTCTTTATAAAGGGCTTGCAACTTTGCAAGTAACTTTTCATTTACATCCATGACCAGACTTTATTTCCTCTCCATGAAATGTCATGACTCAGTGACAGACACCCATTAGTGGTACCTTTCCCCCCTCCCTCCAAGTTTTCAGCTTCCTTTTTTGTGTTGTCCTCCCCTTTTAAATCGAATGGTCTATCAGGTACTATCTTGCCATTTCTTGTTTGTACCCCCACTGCTTAGTACAATGGGTGGCACAAAGTAGTTTTAATTCATGTTTCTTAATTGAACTGAAACTAAAACAGGAATAATCTTTGCTACAAAAGGATATATTTTTTTAAAAAATCAGAATCATTGGAGGGGTGGAAATCATTAGAGAATTGTTTATTTTGACACACTAGTCAAGTCAGGAAGAACCAAGCTCATCTTTCTAATTCTGTAAACAAGATCTACCATGCTGGGAATATTGAAGTGTTAAGTGATAATTATTTAGTAGCTCAAAGTTTCTAGATGAGAAGATCCAATACTGCTATATTTATAAATTTGACACTCCTATCTTCCAGTAAGGCATCTAAGTGGTTCAGTGATTAGAGTTCAGGATTTAGAATCTGAAATCCTACCTCAGGTACTATGTAATATTTAGCAAGTCCCTTCTCCCCTATCTGCCTCAGTTTTCTCATCTTTATAATAGAACCTCCCAGGATTATGATGAAATGAAGCAATATTTGTAAAGTGTTTTGCAAACCTTAAAATGCTATATAAATGCTAGTTATTAATAGTTTATATTCACAAAGACTATGTTACAAAGAAGTTTCAAATCTTCATTTTCAGAAGGAATCTCCTTTTTAGAAATAAAATGTATTGTATTAATGAATTCATACTCCCAGATCCATACCATCTTCTGCTAAAGTCCTCTCAAATGTGCATAGAAGTAAGCCTGGGTTCTCAAAGACTGGGACATAAGAAAGTTCTGCCAAGTTGGAACAGCCCAGTAATAAACTGTGCATCTTTCATTCAAGTATAGCCTAAATGCAGAGTGTCAGAGAAGCTTACTAGAAAGTTATATGCAAAGATTTTTTTTTTTTTTTGAGGAAGGCAGATATTCAGGATGACAGGGCACTGCAATTCCTGAACACATGGAAGAGTTGTGAACTTATGTCAACATTCTTGCACAAAACAGGCCTTTAGAATCTATCTGCCAACGGAAAGTCAGGAACTATGAACACAACTACAAAACACTTTCTACACAAATAAAGTTAGATCTAAACAATTGGAAAAACATCAAGTGCTCATGGGTAGGCTGAGCGAATATAATAAAAATGACAATACTACCTAAACTAATCTACTTATTTAGTGCTGTACCAATCAAACTCCCAAGAAATTATTTATAGATTTGAAAATATATATATATAGATCTGGAAGAACAAAAGGTTAAGAATTTCAAGGGAATTAGTGGGAAAAAAAATGACAATGAAGGTGGCCTAGCTGTGCCAGACCTAAAACTATATTATAAAGCAGAGGTCATCAAAACCATTTGGTACTGGCTAAGAAATAAGAGTAGTTATCAGTGGAATAGGTTAGGTTCACAGGACAAAATAGGAAGGAAAGAATTTGTGACCAAAGAAGAACTAGAGAGCATTACTGAACACCAAATAGATAATTCTGATGATACTAAATTGAAAAGTTTTTGTACCAACAAAACTAATGCAGACAAGATTAGAAGGGAAGCAATAAATTGGGAAAACATTTTTATATTTAAGGGTTCTGATAAAGGCCTCATTTCTAAAATATATATAGAAAATTGACTCCAATTTATAAGAATTCAAGCCATTCTCCAATTGATAAATGGTCAAAGGATATGAACAGACAATTTTCAGATGATGAAATTAAAACCATTTCTTATCATATGAAAAGGTGCTTGAAATCACTATTGATCAGAGAAGTGCAAATTAGAATAACTGAGATACCACTACACACCTGTCAGATTGGCTAATCTGACAAGAAAGAATAATGATGAATGTTGCAGGGGATATGGGAAAATTGGGACATAATACATTGTTGGTGAAACTGTGAATGGATCCAGCCATTCTTTTTTTTTTTTTTTTTAATAAAGCTTTTTATTTGTAAAACATATGAGTGACCTTTCAACATTGACCTTTGCAAAAAAAACTTTTTTTCCCAAGCTTTTCCTTTCCTTCCCCCCCACCCCCGACCCCTAGATGACAGGTTATCTAATACATGCTAGATAGGATAAATTATATGACAAATACAATACATGTATACATATCTATACAGTTATCTTACTGCACAAGAAACATCAGATCTAGAAAGAGAAGAAGAAAAAAAACAACCTAAGAAGGAAAACAGAATGCATGGAAATATTCACAGAAAGCATTAAAATGCTGTGTTGTGGTTCACTCTCAGTTCCCACAGGCCTCTCTCTGGATGTATATGACTATCTTCATCGCAGCACAACTGGTTTGAATCACATCATTGTTGAAGAGAACCATGTCCATCAAAATTGATCATCGTATAGTCTTGTTGCTGTGTATAATGTTCTCCTGGTTCTGCTGATTTCACTCAGCATCAGTTCATGCGAGTCTCTCCAATCGTCTCTGAAATCCTCCTGTTGGTCATTTCTTACAGAACAATAATATTCCATAACATTCATATACCATAATTTATTCAGCCATTCTCCAATTGATGGGCATCTTTTCAATTTCCAGTTTCTTGCCACTACAAAAAGGGCTGCCACAAACATTTTTGCACATGTGGGTCCCTTTCCCTCCTCTAAGATCTCTTTGGGATATAGGCCCAGTAGAAACACTGCTGGGTCAAAGGGTATGCACTGTTTGATAACTTTTTGAGCATAGCTCCAAATTGCTCTCCAGAATGGTTGGATCCGTTCACAGTTCCACCAACAATGTATCAGTGTCCCAGTTTTCCCACATCCCCTCCAACAGCTATCATTATCATTTCCTGTCATTTTAGCCAATCTGACAGGTGTGTAGTGGTATCTCAGAGTTGTCTTAATTTGCATTTCTCTGATCAATAGTGACTTGGAGCACCTTTTCATGTGACCGGAAATAGTTTCAATTTCTTCATCTGAAAATTGTCTGTTCATATCTTTTGACCATTTGTCAATTGGAGAATGGCTTGACCAGCCATTCTTTTGAGCTATTTGGAACTATGTTCAAAAAGCTATCAAACTGTGCACACCTTTTGATCCAGCAGTATTTCTATTGGGCTTCTATTCCAGAGGGATCTTAAAGGAGAGAAAGGGACCCACACACGCAAAAAAAAATGTTTGTGGCAGCCCTTTTTGTAGTGGCTAAAAACTGGAAACAGAGTGGATGCCTATCAGTTGGGGAATGACTGAATAAGTTATGGTATATGAATGTTATGGAATATTATTGTTCTATAAGAAATGATCAGCAGGATGATTTTAGAGAGGCCTGCAGAAACTTACATCAACTGATACTAAGTGAAATAAGCAGAATGAGGAGATCATTGTATACAGCAACAGCAAAATTATATGATGATCAATTCTGATGGACATGGCTCTTTCCAACAATGAGGTGATTCAGACCATTTCCAATAATTTTGTGATGAAGAGAGCCATCTACACCCAAAGAGAGGACTGTGGGAACTGAGTATGGACCACAACATAGCATTTTCATTCTTTCTGTTGTTGTTTGCTTGCATTTTGTTTTCTTTCTCAGTTTTTTTCTTCTTAATATGATTTTTCTTGTGCAGCAAGATAACTGTATAAATGTGTATAAACATATATTTTTAACATATTCAACATGTATTGGATTAGCTGCTATCTATGGGAGGGGATGGGAAGAAGGAGGGGAAAATTTGGAACACATGGTTTTGCAAGGCTCAGTGTTGAAAAATTACCCATGCATATGTTTTGTAAATAAAAAGTTTTAATTTTAAAAAAGAAATAAAATAGGTCCTTAAGAAATACTTTTTGAATTGGCCTGAATTAAAGTACCTATAGTGATAAAATGTCAGAACTTTGAATTTTTGGAACAATACATCTATACTATATGAGATTTTAGTAGTAATTCAAAAAGAAGTACAGCTGTTCATTCAAGACAATTAAAAGGCATCATGATCAACCAGAAAGAGCTCTCACTATACTATGCCATGGTCTCACAGTTCTGACTTTATCACTAATTGTATCCTTAAGCTCTGGGCCACAGTTTCCCCATCCATGAGACAGAGATAATGCTCACTTAATGTACATCACAGAGCTATCATCAGGACGAAATAAGATAACAAATGTAGAGTTTTGAACAAACAAAGAACACCATATTTCCTCAAAATACTAGCTGCTTATTATAGCCCTGAAATAGGTAGGTCTTTGTTATCCCTGTAGATACCCACTTTTAAGTTATTCTAGGAGACAAAGCAGTTACCATATTATACACAAATGAAAATCAAACCACACACAAGATATAATCAGATAACTCAAAAATGACTTATTGACTTCATGGAAGAAGTAGGATTTAAATCCCACTTCATGAGTAATTAGAATTATTCCTTATAATAGAGCTGCCCAACCAGAAAAGGAACCATTTTGGAGCAAATGGGAAATTTCTATAGAGATTGTAATATCATGGAAAGAAAGCTGGATTTGGAGTCAGGGACTGGGGCTCAAATCCTGACTCTACTATGTGACCTTAGACAAACTATTTCACTCTTCTGGTCCCAAAATTCCTAATCTATAAAACAAGACATGAATTGGATGATCCCTGATCCTTTACAGCTTTAAAACTAGTACCTTTCTAATTTTTTTTATCCGACTTATCACAAGGAAACACACATTAAACGAATAGCATCTTTAATAAAGGAGATTCTCCAGTCCTCTAAGTATGAAAAAATCAAGAAGAATCTCTTCAAATTCATAGCATTACTATTTAGCACTATATATATATATGTATATATATATATATGCATATATATATACACACACACACATATAGTGTTAAATAGCAATCCTGTGTATGTACATATATATACAAATATATATATATATTATCAAGAACAATCAATACATTAAGGATAACCCTCTAAAATTTCAGGTGACAGTAACTTTGCTTTGTATTATGGTCATAAGTCCATTTACTTCTGTTTATAAAAATAACCTATTTCATATATTCATATATGCTTCTTTATTGGTATACTGATGGTTCATGTGTATGTCACTTGCCAGAGACTGAACCTTAAAACCATGACCCTTTTAACCTTCCCCCCTTTTCCCCCCTTTGCCAAAAGACTGAACCTTAACCCTTTTCACCTTCCCCCTCCCCACCCTGACACAAATATCTGAATATCTAAGAACAACCACTGCATATTCCAGCATAAGCATGCAGAACGACACGCCTCAGGAAACTACAAGATATCATTGTTCTACTCCACCCTTGGAGCCCCTAACCTTTGACACCTGACCCCCACCCCTCATTTCAGAGTGTCACACCCCATCTGTCTTCTTGCTCAATGTGCTGTTACTACATTGTGGTCATCTGCCTATATATACTCTGTGCAAACTCAATAAACTCGAGACATAATCTACCATAACCTAGAGTTGTCTCCTTCCTCTCTGCGATCCTGTCCCCAGACCTCTGTGTCTCCCCAGGCCATTCGGCCTTACGAGCTCTGCTCCCCCGGCTTATGTCCTGCTCGCTTGACCCACGTTGATGACCTGCTGGTCAGGTCAGTCACTTATGGAGGGTCCTCTTACTATCACTACTGTTGCTGCAGCCATAGCAGCTACCACAGCTACCACCTCTACCACTACTATCATCACCTCTACTACTAATAGAATAGTAGACCATAAAAAGCACCTATTTTGGAGTCAGAGGGCTGGGGTTCAAATCTTGCTTCTGGAGCTTACTAGCTATGTGACCTTCAGAAAATTAATCTCTTTAGACATCAGTTTCCTCATCTGCAAAATGGAGTTAAGCTAGGTACTTTTTTAGGTCCCTTGCAACTCTAAATTTATGATCCTATAATGTATTTTTTCTTCCTTTCCTCACTTTGTTATATGCAGAATTATTCTATATTAAAATTCAGGATATATGTCATGTAATGCCCTGGAGATCCATAGAGTAAAGTGTATTTTTGTACTTTTTCAAAGCATGAATTAGATAGTCAACTATAACTGAATGGTATCCTTGAAACTAATAACTGCTGAGAAATGGTATATGGATAAAATGGAATCTTACTGTTATATAAGAAATGATGAGCAGGCTGATTTCAGAAAAACCTGGAAAGATTTACACGAATTGATGCTGAATGAAGTGAGCAGAACCAGGAGAACATTGTATATGGTAACAAGATTATGTGATGATCAACTATAATAGATTTAGCTCTCCTCAGCTGTGTGGTAATCCAAAACAATTCTAATTCATACCCAGAGAGAGAACTATGGAGGCTGAATGTAGATCAAAACATTGTATTTTCATCTTTTTTGTTGTTGTTGTTTGTTTTTTCTTTCTTGTAGTTTTTTTT
>JAJPUD010014541.1:0-40396 GCA_023553655.1 Myrmecobius fasciatus | reverse complement strand
TGAGCTTAAATTTTTTCCCCACAACATATCAATCCCACAAAATCAGCCTGCTAAGTGTTTTCTGCTCAGTTTTGTAGATGGAAATCCCAAACTAATTCCTACTCTGGAATTTTGTGGAAAATGTGTTTTTAGTGGCAAAGAATCAGCAGGCCATACTGAACAGGATGCTGACTCATCTCCTGGGATATACTGATTCTACAAAGAAAATTGATCTCATTTCTGTTCATTATAGAGTCCAGGAAACACTTGGAGTTAGGGGAGCAGCACTTGCTATGGGGCAAAGGCCTGGCCAATGTCTTGTACTCAGAATCTTTGTTTATCTAAATTATAAGACAATTATGGTTTCTGGTCATATCTGTATCAGGAATTTGGTAAATATAATCTTTACTCCAAGACAAGTAAGGAGTAGTCAAAAAATGCTTAGAGATTTATGTGTATTTTTTTTGAAGGAATGGAAGATCCCTGCTTCTCTACTTAAATATCTCTTACAATTAAAAAATGTATTAGTTCAATAAAAGGGAAGCCAATTACCAATCAATCAGCAAGCTTTTATTAAACATATACGAAGCACTAAGCTAAGATTTTGGCCTACAAAGAAAATACAAAGACAGCCCTTTCCCTCAAAGTACTTATGTTTTCAAGGGAAAGACAACATATACAAAAAAATGGCATCTACAAGACACATAAGGAGTATATGGAAGAAGGTAAACTCTGGAAGGCAAGATTCTAGTGGGATGTTTAAATTAAGCCCCTGGGATTCAGAGGCCAGGATGATAACAGAGAGCATTCTAAATAAGGGGAGAAACCAGTACAAGGTGCTATAGGGGAAATGAAGGTACATCTGAGGAATAATAAGTCATCATGTTTGAACTATGAAATGGAGTGATATTTAAGAAGGCTGAGCCGAAAGGAGGGGCCAGATTAGAAAGAGCTTTAACTGCCCAACAGAGGAGTTTGTATTTGATCTGGTCAAATCCCTAAATCTTTTAGTGTTCTAAGATTGTAATCTTTCAAAATGGTACTGACCAACATTAGTAGAGGGAATTTTTCTCATCCAAGAGTTTCCTGTATCAGTAAAATCAAGGTCTAGTTAAGTGTTAAGAATACTTCTGCCTTGCAGTAATGGGGAGCCCCTGGAGCACATTAAGTAGGGGAATAGGATAATGAGATTCTACACCTTAGAAAACTTACTTTGGCATCAGGGAGGGATTTAAGGCAGTGAAGCCAATTATGCTTTCTCTCTTGGAAAACAAAACAATGTCTAATGGAAATGAAAGCATGAGCTATATAATGACAATCACCAAAGAAATTAATAGATCAGAGTTCAGTGAGAGATAGGAGAGGGATTCATAATTTTATTTATAACTTAGGGTGGGGTGAGAAAGATTTCTTCTTCCCCAAAGAATACTGCTATGATCAGGATAAGTTGTATTCGTTTGAAAATTAGGCAGCTTCTTTATTATCTATGTCGTGTGAATTTAGGGAGGTCCTATTTGCCCTCATCCCCAATACTGTCTTTATTAGTCTACAATGGCATCAACCTCTCAGGTCACTTGGTCTGAAATCCCATTCAGAATTACTTCAGCAGCAGTTTGGACAAAGTTGAGTAATTGTCCCCTGCAGTCAAGTGTTAAAACACTGGACTGTTATCTGGTAGAGGAAGAAAGAAGGCATCTTGTTTTTTGCCAGAAGAATACCCTATAATTATCAAATTAGCAAGACCAAATGACAATTTGGAAAATACTTATCAAACATGTAGCAAAGCTGGGAGGTCCCCAAAGAGCAGGTCAAAAAGGCAAAGTCTAGGAGATGGATAGGTGCTACAGATATCTTTATTTCTATCTTGTAGATAAGGAAGCCAGGGCTGTATGATCTGTCCACCCATGATTCTGAAGCTTTAAAATGTCTTAGGCAGGATTTGAATAGTTTTTCTTGACATTCAAGTCTTTATCCAACAATGACATGCTGTTTCTAAACATACTGTTAAAACTGAGCTCCTGGGAGATCATAAAACACTAAATAAATAAAATGGCAAAGATGACACTGGCCAGAAATAAAGTTCATGCACCACTTAACCTGACAAACCTAAGACCCAAATTTAAGAAAAAATCAAAATTGTAAATGGTGCCAAAACAAATTGTAAATGGTACAAAGGGAATTAACATGTACCTTCCCAATTCAAATCTGTCTCTTAATTGGCAGTGGGGAGGCTGTTTCTTGTAATCCAACTAGAACAACAAATAATGGCCATCTTACCTGGGAAGTGTTACCATTGGAATTTCAGATGTGAGAAAAAGATAAAAGTTTGGGAAGGAAGGAGGGGGTAAAGAAGGATGTTAGAACTGAAACCTACAACTAAAAAAGCACTCTGGATTCCATTATCTATTCATGTTAGCATATTTGGCCCAGTGTTTTGGCAGTCAGGATTATCACGTAGACAGCAAATACAATCACCCATGAAATTGGTACTCCTAGTACAAAGGTGACTATAATTCATGGTTCATTTCTATTGCTCCTGGCATTGACGTAAGATGAGAACTCTGAAGTAACCATAATACAATGGGATATGTTCTCAGCCACTGGGCTCTGACCCACTCCTTTCCATTAGCAGTGTCATCTGAGAGGGAAACTAAAACTCTAGGCTTCAAGCCAATGGGCAGAAAGAGACATTTCTTATTGACATTCTCACAGAAGCCTGGTTAATTTTTTTCAAAAAGATTGGTCACTGATCTTCCCAGAGTATACCATCAATGAAAAATAATACTGCATCAAATTATGCCTTTCTTGTTTCAAACCACCTCCAATTGTTCACTGAAGAAAGCCATATACACCCAGAGAGAGGGATGTGAAATGTGGACCACAACATAACATTCTCATACTCCTTGATTGATGTTTGCTTACATTGTGTTTCCTTTATCTGATATATCGTTTGTGTAGACAAGATTTTTCTTGCACAACAATGACAAGTTTGGAAATATGTATACATATATTCGATTTACCAATATTTTAACATAATTAACATGTAGTGGATATCCTGCCATCTAGGGGAGGGGTGGGGAGTTGGGGGAAAAATTTGTAACAGAAAGCTATGTAAGGGTTATTGTTGAAGAATTACCCACACATATGTTATGCAAATAAAATAAAAAAAAATTTTAAAAAAATTATGCCTTTCTTCTGGCTTAATTATTATTATAATTATTCATTTTTTTAAAAAAAGATATTCCATTATTCTTCTCTAAGAAACAATCAGCAGGATGATTTCAGAAAGGCCTGGAGAGACTTGCAGGAGCTGATGCTAAGTGAAATGAGTAGAACCAAGAGAACATTGTACACAGCAACAAGAAGAATATTCAATGATCAATTCTGATGGATGGGCTCTTTTCAACAAGATCATTCAATTTCAATAGGCTTGTGAAGGAAAGAGCCATCTGCATCTAGGAAGAGGACTACGGAGACTGAATGTGGATCACAACATAGTATTTTCATCTCTTTTGTTGTTGTGTGCTTGCTTTTTGTTTTCTTTCTCATTTTTTTTTCTTTTTGATCTGATTTTTCTTGTACAGCATGATAAATGTAGAAAAATTCCACATGTTTAACATATATTGGATTACTTGTCTAAGGGAGGGGGTAAGAGGAAGGAAAAGAGAAAAAAAATTGGAGCACAAGGTTTTGCAAAGGTGAATATTGAAAACTATCTTTGTATATATTTTGAAAACTTAAAAAAAATGGTATTCCAATGCTCATTGTGAAATATCCCCAGGTCTAGATACTATGCCAACAATATCTATGATAACTTCCTTTAAGTTAAGATTGAGATTTGGTTGTTTAGGGTATGCTTTGATTGGTTCCATTTTTTAAAGTATTCACAAAAAGAAAAATGAAAAAAAAAACACAAGATAAGCACAGAAACTCACTGCAGTTATTCTATACTCATACTCATAAAGAACATCGGCTGATTTTTGCATCCTTTCCGGAGAGCACAAATCCTGCTAAAATCAAAAGTGGCAATAATAGGACCACTCATTATCCTAGCATTCCAGAAAGAAACTAAAGCTGTACTCATTTATTGGCACTTAAAGTAACTCCGGGGTTGTGTTGCTGCTAATTACTATCTATTTTGTGTAGTCTAGATTCATCCTTTACTCATTTAGCTGACTTTCCTTTCTAGTTTTTTTTCGACCCATATGGTAAACTATTCACAGCTGTGTTGTATCCTGCATAGTATATATTTAACCCCAGGCCAATTTAGGCCGTGAAACTCCTACAGCTTTAAGCCTAAGGAGCCTCTTGTTAATTAGACAATAATAATACTTTTGCAAGGCTTTACTCTATTTCTAAGTAGATAAATTAAGGCTAGGAACAGTAGTTTATCTAAAGGAAAGAACATATGTGTTACTATCTAGCTTTTCCAATAAAGCTGTTTTAAATACCATAAACATAAAAAAAAATCCAAGGTCCCCCAATTTGGAAACCAAATAACAAAAACTGAAATCCTTTCTATAAAAAAAAGGTTCCAACTCTCTGAAGAGGCTACTGGGATTAAGTTTCTGCCTTAGATGGCTGCCCAACCAAACAGGTGCATTCACTTACCCAGTCTCCCCAACAAGCTGCAAACCATTCACTGTCCAGGTTTGGTTTGCCTCTAGGAAATCCACAATTAAAGAGGTAAAAGGATCAACCACAATCACTTCCTAATTAACTAGCAATTATTTAAATCTCAGAATCTTCTAAGGAGGTGAAAGAGTCCAAGATGAGTAGTATGCAAAAGGAAGGAGAAATAGGTAGCATGGTATTTTGTGTCTGTCTTTCAACTCAAAGCACAATTGTCTTTGATACTGCAGCTTGCTTTCTGAGTATGAAGAAAAATCATCTAATCCTAGAATTTAGAATAGGAGCTTTTCATTTAAAAGGGAAAGGACATTTTCTAAGTTTTTATTAAAGAATTCAGAAGACATCAGTTGGGTCCTTAGTGCTCCTATGAGGTAATTGGAAGTTCTCAACCTTGCATGCTTGAGGCCTAGAACATACTCTTTACCCTCTGATCCCTCAAGAACTTTTATATTCTTTCAAGATTCCTCCAGGACTGCCCCTTTCATGAAGCCTTCCCTTATCCCTTTCCTAGTTGTCAGCATCTTCTCTCTTCTAATGATTTTGTATTTATCTCTGTACACACTGTATATATCCCTTCAGGAAAGGTTTTCTTCCTTCCTTTTTCTTAGAGCTTAGTTTGGTACAGTGCTGAGAACTTTGGCCTTAAACAGGACAGAAATGGGTTCAAATCCTGCCCCCACCACTAAAAGTGATTTTTAAGTAAATCAGTCTTTTGATCCATAAAATGGAGAGGTCTGTAACACTAAAGTGGCTCAATTTTCGCATCAAATAAGATAATGACTGGAAGGCACTTTGCAAGACTTAAAGCACAATATAAATATAAAACACTATATCAATTATAATTACCAACTGGTCTATACTATGGACTATTCTCCTCTTTATTCTTTAAACTGCCATCTTCCCAGGGTCACAGACTGGGAACTGGAAGCTTAGAGGCCATCTAAACCAACTGCCTCATTTTACACATAAAGAATCTAAGGCCCAGAGAAGATCAATGATAGAAGTACTCAGGGGCAGAACTGGGATCTACTTTACCACATTGTATATCAGAGGTGTAATATACATCATAGGCAGCCCAGTCTCCACCTGCAAACTCCCAAGTGGAGCCTGAACCAAATCAAAATATAACTGGGAAATATTTAATAAAATAAGTAAAAATACAATAGAATGTAGGCAGTCAATATCAGTTTTGTAAGTCAACCTAGGCCCCACAGAGTTCCTTCCATATGGCTGTTTCTATTTGTGGTCTATGCCACTGCTGTACCCCATTCTTCTTGGATCCCTATTTGCCCATGCTCTCAGACTGCTGGCTCCCTACCACCCCCACACATCCCAAATTTGGTTGGCTTACTTCATTCATTCTTTCCTGGTTCTAAAAAACTCATAGTTACAGCTCTGGAGGACCAGTCCACAACAGCTGGATTTCTATGATGACAGCTTAATGAGCCCTAGCATTATAAAGCAGAGAAACAACCTCATCCTTAAGGAAATGATGTCAGGAAGAGATGAAACCATATTTATCCTTCTTACATCCTTTAACAGTTCTAAAGGGTATATGAAGAGTCAAAAGAGCACCTTCCTTTCAGTTGAAGGCCCAACTATGATAATTTCACTAGCTACATGATAAGTCATGCATTTCCTTCTCATGATCATTCTCTCTCCCTCTTCTTACAGAAAGAATGAGGTGGCTAGGTAACGTGACCAGTTCTGGGCATGGAATCAGGAAGATCTGAATTCAAATTCACCTTTTGGCACCAGCTGTGACACTTTACTTAATCTGTACACCTCAGTCTACTCATCTATACTATGGAAATAATAATAGCATCTTCCTGCATTCCTGTACAAATGAAATGGGAATATATTTCTAAATAACTTTACAAATCTGTAACTATTATTGTAGTGAATGCCAACTGAAAACCAAATAATAAGCCACCTCCCCATGCCAAAGTGACTAGTTTCCTAGAACTGAAAGGAGGGAAGTGTTGGGGAGGAACAAACAAGTAATACTGTGGAATCTGTTCCCAGATATACTTAGTGTATATCTACAGGAAAAAGTTTTCTGGAGAAGGTGAGTCTTGGACCTAATAGTTTTTCAAATTAGTTATCAAGGGGGACATATACAAGGAAAAGGAATAGAGACATGTTGCAAAGAGAAACTAAAAAAAGTTTTTTAAGACAATGAGATAATGACTTTAAAGAAAATGAAGAAATCTTACAGTTAATACTTAGGACAACTGGGGTTTGCATTTAGAAATATGACTTGACAAACACCACAAGACATTTATGGGTTGTTCAGGATCATATTGCATTGTATATTAAGAGTTTGGGGCTTTACTTTCAGAAGTATGATTTCATCAATGTAGGGAAATTCCAGGGTACATAGGTCAGCAGCTGTTCTATTACTTATGGTCTTAAAGAATTTCTAGGGGCATTGAGAAGGGTAGTTCTTTACCAGAATCTCACAGCCAGTACGTGTCAGAGGCAGGACTGGCCCCCATAGCTTACGGTACTAGAATATCATAGATTGTTTTTACATGTAATTGGGGAAAAGAAAAAATATTTTTAAAAAGCATTATGACTAACATGGAAATGTTTTACATGATTGCACATGTTATGTATCTCATGCAATACTTACCATTTTAAGAGAGGAAAGGAGGGAGGATGGGAGAAAAATTTTATAAAAATAAATGCTTAATGCTAATAATTGTCTTTATATATAATTGAAAAATATTTTAAAATAAAGATATGCAAACAGATTTTTTAAAGCTTCTCTGGGAAAGATATAAGGGTAAAATGTAGGCATTGTAAAAGTAAAAAAAATCAATAAAAAAATCTGTTTTTAAAAGAGTATTGCATAGGCTTGCTAAACAAAATTTTCTAATCTTAATCATGCAAAAATCTGAAACTTTGCAAAAAAAATGTTTATTCTAGTTTTAGACTCTGGCTACATTTTCCACAGGGGAAAAAATTAGACAAACAAGTTGTGAGGCTATAAATAGGCTTCACTAACTTTATAAACATATTACACTTAATAAAAGTCTCTCTTCCAGGCTTCCAGGTTTGTTTCTCTAGCACCTGTGACTTTCCATGAGGAAGTTTTTGTAAGAGTGTCACTGACATCATCTCAGATTTCTGGATGAAGTAAAATTATGCAAGAAAGGAGTGTTCTGCTCACTTTATGCTTTTCTTGCCCATTTAATCCATTTGATTTGGAAGATGTTCTCTCTGTGCCTATGTGCTCTTCCCTCTACCAATTAAAAATATTCTTTAAGGCAGGCATTGTGTCTTATGTGAGTAGTCATATTTTTTTTTCCCTTTCTGGACCAGACTTAAGATTCCATCTACGTAGGGAGTGCCCACTTGGTAAGCATTTCATGTATCAATTGGAATAGATGGCCACTGAAGTCTCCTCCAATTCTCAAATTTTTGATTCTGTGAACTCCCTCCTCCAAGGTAGATTAGCACCTGCTCTGAAACTAACAGTTTTACAGTCGCCTAGGACACAGAAATGATATGAGTCACTCAACCAGAAGGGCCTCAGAGGCCCATTTTATCCACTATATCATCCTGCCTCTCAGACAGTGGATATTTGATCTTCTTGAACGGACAGGACATTTTATAGGAAAGCTAAATTTGCCGGCTAGAACCCTCTGAAAGGCTGAATCTTCAAGAGAAGGCAGTGTCTGCCACTGAATCTGAGAAGTTTCAGCTGTCCATGCAATCATCCCAATTATAAAAAGCAGGTAGGAAATGGCAGCTGCTTTGGAATAAATCTGAAGTTCTCAGTCCCGAGTCTAGCTAACCAGACGTTGTATGAGGAAGAACCTTTGATTGTTTCCTGTTAATACAGAGTGGGTAAGAAAAGGTACCATGAGAATTTCTGTGCTGACGAGGGTGGTTTGGTGGAACCTTCACATTCCAGTGCACTGAAAGGTTTCTCATGCAGGGATAAAAGAAGGCTTTGTTCCAGGCTCACTGAAAGCTGTGTGTCTTTTGGATGAGTTAACTGTTAGACGCTGAGCGTGTTTCTGCAATGGCATGTTGGCAAACCGCAGGGCTCCAGGCACACCCAGGGCCTACAGTAGGGTGGGGAGGGGGCTGGGTGTACAGTTTCAGGAAAGCAGATCACACCCTTTCTTTGTTTCTCACAGAATGAGAACTAGCCGTTAGGAGAGTGATGAGACAAGCCTTCTGGCATCCAGTTCAATTTCCTCATCGGTGTCTAAGGGCACATACCCTGCCCAGACTCACATGAGAATACTGGGAGAGGGGAAAAGGGGGGTGGGGAGTAAAGCATCAAAATTAGAAGCTTAAATCTCACTTAAATAACTTTTGACAGTTCATTTAAATGGCTAAGGGAATGGAGTTAAAATCCTGCCTCAAAAACTTACCAAACAACTATGATCTTGAATAATTCACTTCCCCTCTTTCATTCTCAGATTGTGAAATCTTTCCTCATCTATAACTTGATTTATGACCCTATGCATTTATTATTTTTTTTAATCAGAGTCCCAACCTCTATCCCAAATCAGCAGAGTAACAGACCATCATTTTCAGGAGAAGGTCAGTACCTAGAGGGATATTACAAAAAGTGAGAGGTTAGAGATCTCTTTATGGCTTTCTCAGTGCTCTCAAAGCTGGAAGAAGCTCCCCTGAAGGAGAGGGCAAGGCCAGCCATCTCTTCATTTCTTACCACTACACTTCTATGGACTTCTTATCCCTCCTTCTTCTTTGGTTCCCAGCCTTCTCTCCCATTTTTTCAACTCCCCTTTACGTGCTGTTTCCTCCCATTTGACTAAGTTGCTTGAGGGCAGTCCTGTCTTTTTCCTATTTGTATTTCTAGTACTTGGCACAATGCCTGGAACACAGGAGATATTTTTACCAACTTTATACAATTTAGAGTAGGGGAAGGGAGTGATTTGCTAGAAGTTTAAGACTCCACTCAACTGAAGTCAAGAACATTTACGGTGATCATCATCACTCCTGCTAAACATTTTGGACCTTACCATTTATGAGGCTGGATAATTGCACTTTCTCATGATTCACAGGGCTCAACAGGAAGACACATTTCTTCATTAATGTATGTGTAAACTATAGCTCAAATAGGGAATGAAATCATCCTTGACTTTTCCATAAATGGGAAAATTGAGACTCCTGATCAAGTCAAAAAGAGAGCTTCCTCCCTTATGAATGTGTGCTCAGATGGGCACTGTCCCTAGGAAACCAATATCAGAGTCTCTGAAACCAACTAAAAATGCCTTAAACTGGGAAGTTGCTAAGAAAGTTATCAAGATTTTCTCCCAATAGGACATAAGCTCCTTCAGGTGTGGGTCTATTTCATTTTGGCCTTTATATCCCCGGTGGCCAGCCCAGAGCTTGGCCCATAGTACTGCTTAATAAACACTTATGAACAGGGACTAGATATAGGGGACTCACTTGCAGATGATGCAAGCTGGAACCTTCTCTGCAAGTCTTAAAGGGCTGCCTGAGTACTAAGAGGTTACTTAAGTGACTTGCCCAGGGTCACATCCCCAGGATGTGTCAGAGATGGGACTGGAACTAGCTCTTCCTCACTCCAGCTCTCTGAGCACCACAATGAGGCTCTTCAACAAAGGTTTATTGAGTGGAAATGCATGGAAGGAGAAAATGAAGCTTATGATTATAAAAAATCTTTGGAGGAATTTAAGTTTTCATTAGTCAAAACCTCTATTGTATTTTTACTCTTGGTAATAGCTATATGAACTCTATAAGCACATAGGCTATTTCTAAAACCCTAATTAGAAAATTAGAATACTTCTCTACAGCAATGGTCCGGAAGAGTGAATATTTTCCTTGCTATAATGATGTCCAAAGCACACTGAAACCTCAAAAGGGGTAGTAGCAGGAAGGGTTGTTTCACAACAGGGGGAAGATTTTTTAAGGAATCAAAAAACTTGGGGGAATGGCAAATATCCATGCTTCACTCTGTCACAAAATTTTCACATGATGTTGAAATATCTCCTTTCCTAATTACCAAATATTGTGGCAGGCACCAGTAGAAACACTTGTAAATCATGTGCTAGTATTTGGTTTTATTTCAAAAAGGTGGTTTACAAGCCTCATAGTCTTCTCTTAAAAATCCTAGAGCTCTAGGAAATCTCCTGACAGCTCTTCCTGATTAAGGTCCAAAGGCAAATAAGTGGCATTCCTGGTTTCTTTCATTCAAGCTTAAATCTGCCTGGATTTTTCCATCATTAAATCACCAAAGAGCATACATAAAAGAAAAGATTTTCCATGCATTCCTTACTTAATTTTGCTATAAATTTTTACATACAATCATAAATGTTTTACAAATCAAGAATTTAAAAATAAATGTTCGTTCAAAGGAGATTTGTGATTTAGAGCCAGAAGAAACTTTAGAAGTCACTGAATCCAATTCCTCCATAAAACTTGCCATAAGGCAAGACTTACTCAATCACAAAATTAGCAAATGGATCAGATTTGAACCCAGGTCCACCTGATTCAAGCGTCTTATCCATTATGTTCTGAGCCCTTTCATAGAAATGAAAATAGATTCATAAGTTTCAAAGCTTTCATCCTTGCAGGATCTATGATATTCTCTGTACAAATAATTTCTCCTTTAATATAAATAACTACCCCTCCTCCTCTCTTACCCTTCCTCAAATGTTTTTATACACTGCCTAACAAGTTGATATGATTTTTTTTAAAAAATCCTCATTTATGTCATAGCCAAAGTTCTGGTGATAGATAACTCTCTTCCAATTATCTTCACAATCCATCTTCATGGACCATACTTACTAGCGCACCAGGATGGCAGGAAGGGAGGGGATGGAAGTGAGAGAGGGAGAAAAGAAAAAATGGAAATGATCTGCTTCTACTAAATGTAAACTCAATAAATAGCAAACCCAAAAGTCAGAAAGTAACTGAAATTTGAAAGCAGTTTTGATTAGATACAGGATCTGACAAGGGAATGGAAATATGATCTTACCTTTGGTCTTGATGGCTGCTTCGATGTTGATAGCATCCCTCTCAGCATCAAAATTATTATAAGCCTTGACAGAGCCATATGCACTTGCAGGTGTGGAATGCTGGGATTATGAAAAGTTAACAATTAGAAATCTGTCATCTTGAATAATTAAAAAGTCTTTTAATCCTGACTTGTGATTTCAACCTAGGCAAGGAATTCCTGGTGTGGAAATTTGCTCCCTTGAATAGATCAGTTGTTCTTCTATAACTCAAAACCTGAAAATGCCTGTGGCATGAAAAGCTTTACATGACTTGTCCAAGATCACAAAGGCAATATGTATCAGAGGCAGTCCTTGATCCCTGGTTCCCCTGATTCCCAGAATAATCCTCTACTATATACCACACTCTTTCTCAAAACAGTCAAACGTATGTTAATCTGTTAATTGCCAAGTAAAACAAAAATAACTAGATTTTGCCTATCATTAAATAAAGCAAACCCAGAACTTTATTATTCAAAAGATTTATTAGTCTCCAGTATGAGATAAATATCTTTGAAAATTATTTTTTGTTGTTGTTTTAGGGAAATTGTAAGTAGAACAGATAGAGAAATGAGGATCTAAACAACCTGTAAATAAGCATACACTGTAAAAAAAAAAAAAAACAGTAAAAGAAGATAATCTGAACTTCCCTGAACAGATCCAACAACCTATGACAGGCACAGGGAATTGCCTGAGATTACAATTGTAAAAGAAAATGCAGCAATTCTAAATGATTTATTTCTGGTCATCTAGACTACTGTGTAAGGGCATATTCTTCAACAACAAAGACATTGGCTTGGGCCAGCAATATAGCATTAAGGTTTTCTATAACACCATTCATATCCTCTTTATGTCTTACCTCTGTCCTTGCCAAATTTTTTTCTCCTCTTCCTTCTTACTCTAGATTCCTCTATGCCTTCTCTGGACAGCAATGAGCTTTTTCTATTGCCTTTTTCTTTTATACTCTTCCTATCCCACTTTTTAAAAATGCCTACCAGTCTTTTTTTCCCCCTGAGATGAATCCATATGCTCTCTCTCTTCATCACCCCATCCCCACCCTAGCTTGAGGTTGAAGAATGGAAGAGGATGGGGCCATTCATCTGTACTCCTTTGAGATCCTGAATTAACCTTTACCATCATCCTGCTTTTGGACAAGTGAAAAACCATTCTTGTGACCCTGGACAAATCACTTAATCTTTGCTTTTGTATCCTCATCTGTAAAATGGGGATAAGAAAGCACCTGCCTTGTAGAGTTGTTGTGAGGCTCAAGTGAGTTATCAGTAAAGCACTTTACAAAACTTAAAGCACTATAAACACATTAACTATTATTATTGTTATTGTTCTATAATACTCCTCAGGATTTCTCTCATGTCTTTCTTCTCTTTACTCTCTACGGAATAATGGAATAATCAAAGACAGAAAGGGGAGGGACAGAAGATAGTGGAATTACAGTTTATTTTGGGAAGATGGGGAAGGTCAATTCTTTCATACTTTACTTCAAATTATCCCCATCCTTGGTTCCTCCACTGAGCAAATCCCATAGTGATTACTCATAATGTGGTAATGTTGCCTTTGCTCAGTGTGTGTGTAAAATCAGGAGATCCGAGTGCTGTGACTTAACTCTCCATCTACAAGGTTGACATTACCAACCCACTCATACCACTTGGCTATCAGCAGGGAATTATCCACATAGGATATTGAGATGAGATTCCATTTTTCACACCTACCAAAATGGATAGGGAGAGTGACTAAGCTTAGGGCTTCATGGAAATAAAGAAATCTCAGGAGAGGAACCTTCTCTATAATTTATCATCCTGGAGAATTGCCTAGAGCATTGAGAAGATAAGTGACTTATTCTGAATCACAGTGTTGGAAGCTGATCTTTTTGAACTCAGAACTTCCTAGCCTCAAAACCTTTCTCTCTCCTACTTGCTGCTTCTCAATGGCCAGAAGTAAAAGCATATTTTGATCTCAGCAATAATATGTGTATATTAAAAATAATGTTAAAAATTGTTTTACATGTAATGGGGAAAATAAAATATTAAATAAAGAAAAAATTTTATTAAAAAGTAAGGGTAGAAACTATTCATTATGTACTTTTGACTTCTAAAATATACTTGGAGAAGAAAAAAAGAATGTGTAGATACATATATATACATATACACACAAATATACATTCATACATATATTTATATATATACATAAATAATAGTTGTAAGATTTGGGGCCAGATGATAATTATTTAAAAAATAATTATAACTCTTGAAAAATGAATTGTCAAGGTACTAACCACTAGATCTTTACAGCTTTAATTTTCCAGAAAGAGCCATGTGATATATTCCTCATTTGTCAGAAACTGAAGAATTTATCTCATATCAAAGGCTAAGTGCTATTTTGAAGCCTGTATTTCCTTAGCACCTCTACTCAAATTCTCCTACTATGCCTCATTATGGTGTGGGAGATCACCCTGGGTCTTTGAAAGTAATACCAGCTTAGTGCAAGTTGTAGTGGGACCTACCAAACTAGAAAGCCTTTAAGCACAGACCTAGTGATACACTATGTCTGTTCATTTAACTGGGTTAAACTCAGAGAGACTTATTACTAGGATGGTAAATTTTTCAGCTTCATTAACTTTCTAGGAATGCCTAGTTAAGTCATAGAAGTGTTGCAATCCATGTCAGGGAAAGGAGTACGGACTCCCACAAAATCCTGGATCTCTGATATATTAAAGTCTTTCCTTGATTGTGTTTGCTTCACAGAAGAGGACAAGAATACTAATGGAAAATGTTTCTCCTAGATGTTACCAAAACCATCATTTATTTCTATTTGCAAAGACAATCAGAATCTAGAGTTCGGTTATATTTCACAGGTCTTATTTTTCCAGATTCTGCATATTCTTTTCCAAAAATAACAGTTAGCGGAAAAGGTTTTGTCAACACATAGTTGCTATCCTCATACTGAAAGAAAAGTGTCCATAAAACCCCAGAGACAGGGGGAGGAAGGGACTTACATTTGCCTAAATTAGCTTTTTCAGGGAGAAAAAAAAGCATCTTTGTTTTTGCTTAAAGCATCCAATTAACTGCTTGATTTTACATTTTGTCCACCATATACAACAGGTATATACCTCTTGTATCTGGAGGAAGGATGAGGCAATGTTAAGTATTCTGTATCTGGAGGTAAGGATTGAAAACTATAAGAAATGCATATTTTTAACAATCCTGACACAAGTTCACATTTACTTAGCATTTTAAAGTGTGCAAAGCAATTTCCTCATAATAACAATCCTAAGAGGTCAGAAGAATGCAAGTCTCATTCCTGTTTTACAGAAAACTGAGGCTTTAAAGGTGAAATGACTTAAGTCACATGACTATTGACTGGATTCAAGCTGAGATCTCCTAAATGCAACTCCAGAGTTCTTTCTGTCACACACTATGTTGTATTTAAATCAATTCCATATTAAACAGTTGAGCAGAGATGCACATTATTTAACATCTGCATATATATCTGTAGTCATGATGTTCCACACAACCTATGACTTGTGTTGTCAGTAGGAAGAGTGACTTCTTATAAAACAGACTGTGACTGAAATAAGGAGACAAGATTCTTGTTCCTTAGATGTTCCAAGTTGTATAGTGTAACTGTGGAGTGGGAGCAACACTGACTTTGGAGTCAGAGGATCTGACTTAAAATCTCCACCATTTGCTTTCCTGTATAACTTTGATCAAGCTGCCTAATTTCTCTGGGCCTCAATTGCTTAATCTGCAAAAAGGAGGGAACTAGATTAAATGACTTCTAACTAAGGTCCTTTCCATATCTAAGTCTGTGATTCTAATTTGAGGGATTCATCCATAGACAGGAATGAGACATTTGGAGAAGGAATAAGGTATATAGGAACAGATGTATACATATAGGTGTGTTGATATATGTCCATATACTTTTATGTATGCATGGGTGAGATATATATATGTGGTTGTGTATGCACACAAATATGTGTCTTTATGCATATACATGTATACAGATGTATATATATATATACACATATATGTATGTATGTGTATATATATATATGTATACATATATATATACACATAAGTTTGTGGGTATGAATTACTAGCTTTTGGAATTGGGGCACCAGAGTTGCAAATTCTTATCTAGTTGGGCAAGATAAGGGTAAAATGATTTTATCAGTAAAAGAAGACTCCAGAAATTCTTGGGAGGTGAGCAGGGCAGGATGAAGTAGGTACTTATAAATTACAAAAGAGACTGAGAACTGTTTCTTCAAAATAAAATAAATATCCAGCTCCTCTGGGGAAAAAATTTGAAATTATACAAGAAAATATGCTCAAGTGTTCAGGTTCTTTGACTCACAGATCCCACTGTTGGGTTTGTATACAAAAAAGATTAATGATAACAAAAAAAATCTACACATATAAAAACATTCCTAAATAGCAAACAGCTAGAAAGAAATTACATAAGCAATGACTGGGGAATAGCTGAACAAACTGGTATATTAAAGTGACAGAACATTACTGTACCATATAGACAAATGGGAAGAACTTAGTAAAACCTGGCAAAGATTGTTTTCCCTTTCTTTTATCAGGAACTTAATCAACAGACTCAAGCATTTCAATCTATACTATGAATAAGAGGCTTGCAGATCATGAATGTTTGCCATTTACAGTTTTGCAGTTTGTTTTTTAGAAAAAAAAATCTAATGTTAAATCACAAAACTTCTCCATTTTTCTACAATCCCTTATAAAACCTGTTCGTTTTCATCTGTACATTTTTTAAGGTTTCATTGATGCTCTGTTTTCTTATACCATCCTATCCCAAGAAGTATCTCATCCTTTTAATAGCCCTTTCTTTAACATCTTTTAGACTTTCTTTTATTTAAATATAATCCAGAAAATCAAATCTGCACACTAACCACATCTAAAAATACATATATCATTCGGTATCCAGAGTCCATTACTTCAAGGTCTGTTTTAAGTAATGGAAAGGAAGGAAGCAGAGTCAAAAGAACAATATAAGAGCAGTAATGTAAATGAAGACAAGCTAAAAGTCAGCATAGGAAAGGTCAAATGCAACACAAAAGTGTAGCTAACAAATTGTTAAGTTCAAGTATATATCTTTCCCTTCTAAATGGTAGAAGATTGAGTAAAGTAGAAAATGCAAATCTTTTTTAAAAATATGATTTTGCTTAATTGTTTTCTGGAAGGTATGTGGTAGGGAAGAAAGTATGTCTGCTTAGTCAAAATAAACAAATAAATAAAAGTCTGAATACACCGACAATCTGTTACAAGCATTAATCCTATCATGATAAGTAACATTTTTAAAGTAACCATGAAAAGTATAAAGTGGTCTTCCTGATTTTTTAAAAATATGCTTTATTTCCTTTTGTCTTTATATCACAATCACATCTGGACCCCTCCTGACTGAAGGTTCTCTTACAATTAAAAAAAATTAGTTAAGGAAAAACTCCAAAAAATTGAGGACCAATTTCTTGTAATATAGTAGTAATTCTGTCCTAGTAACTCTCCACGTCTCTACAATTAGAAAGGAAGTATTTTTTCATTGTCTATCCTCTGCTACCATAATTGGCTTTTCAGTTACTAAGAATTTAGCATACTTTTAGTGGTCCTTTAATTAACAATGTTGTGGTCATTGTGTATATTATTACTTATCTACTTATCAATTCATACAAATTTTCTCATGATCCTTTGAATTCTTCATTTATTATGCACAATAATATTTTCTTGTATTCAGATTTTGAGATGTTCAGCCATTCCCCAATCAGTAGGCACTCATTTTGTTTCTAGTTATTCACATTTACCAAAAAGAAAAAAAAATTAATTCAACTGGATATTTTGTTGATATGGGACCTTCCCATTGATTATCTCAAACTATGTATAACTAGTAGGGACTGCTGATTCAAAAGGGACAGTTTAGTCCCTTTTCTATTTCAGTTTTTGGTCATTTTTGACATTCTTTTAATTTTCATTTCTATTATTAATGATTTGGAGTATGTTTTCACATGTTAATTTTTAGTACATAATTCTTCTTTTGAAAACTGTTTGTTACTATCATCACTTATTTATTTAAGAATAGCTCTGGTCATATATAGTGATGTTGATCAAACTTTTATTAGCAATATTTGATGCAAAAACTTTTTGCTATTTAACATTTCTCTTCTTATCCTTTCTATATTGATTTTAGTTTGTGCAAAAGCATTTTTAGTTTTTTTGTGGCTAAAATTATTTGTTATTTATGATTACCTCTAACAGTTGTTTGGTTAAAATTTCATAGTTGTGAAATGTACTTACTTCTGCCCTCTAATTTTTTTTTATTCTGTAACTTTTAATATTCATTATGTATCCACTTACTCTGTGCAATATTTATCAAAATTGCAGTCAACTGCTTCTGGATTTTTTGTCTTTTATCGTTTCAGTGAAAGTATATTTTTAAGTGCAAAATAGGGTGTGTTATAAAATCACATTACTTTTAGTATTGATAAGGAAATAGCAAATTACTCTAATATTTTTGCAAAGAAAATCCTAAATGAGATCACAAAGAGTTGGACATGATTGAAATAGCTCAAAAACAACAAAATCACAAGTGATTGTGATTATACTAATATGCTACAGAGTAAATTACTATAATTACCATAATAGTACTTGCTTTAAGGATATACTGTGAGGATCTGAAATTTTGTCAGAATGGTCATTCCCTCCACTGATGTATATTACAACTCCTCTATGACTTAGCAGTTAATCTTTAAGAGATGCTCCAGCCAGAAAATTCTTCACCCTACCGTGATGGGCTACTTTGATCTTAATTAGATTGGTTCTTGGCCAAAAGACACAGAGTCCTTCAAGAAGAGTCACAAGAGTGTCATTTGTTAGTCTTTCCAATTTTGATGCAAGACCTGGAAAAAGTTCATTACTTAAATTGTCTTTGGTTTTGCACCACTGACAATGGTAAAAATTAATGGTGGGAAAGGAAAGCCAAAGAATCTATCTGAATTTTAACCCTTAAGGTCCTCTAGAAAAGAAGTTTTTAATCTTTTTCATATTATGGACCTTTCTGGCAGATTAGTGAAGCCTATGATCCCTTCGAAGAATAATGTTTTTAAATACATAAAATAAAATACATAGGCTTACAAAGGAAGATGAAAAGTTATTAAAATATTTTTAAGAAAACCAGTTCACTCATTAAATTAAGAACATCTAATATAGAATCACGAATTGGGGGAAGGAGGTTATAAAAGCAAGGAAGGAAAAAAGCATTTATTAAGTGCCTATTATGTAACAGGACTATACTAAGTCCTCTCCAAATATCGTTTCCTTTGATTCACTCAAGAAAGCTATGAGGTAGCCAGTATTACTATCCCCACTTTTTACCTAAGGAAATTAAGGTAAATAGAGATTAAGAGACTGGCTCAGGTCCCACAATTACAAAATGTCTAAGGCTACATTTTAACTCAAGTCTTCCTGACATTAGTTCCAGCACTCTATCTATCCATAATACCATTTGGATGATTAAAGTAAAAAAAAATCAATAAGTACAAAAATTCCAAAAAACTCTTTCAAAATACAAGACTGAAGTGAGATACTTACATCACCCTCCAAGTTGAGTTTGCACAAAATTTCGTGAACTGTAGACATCTTGAAAAAAGCTGGGGGAACAAAAAAAAGGACACAAGGACTTTATGAGGATGCTCTATTTAATGCACAGGTACATCAGGATATTTTTGCTTAAGGAAGTTGTCATTTTTTACAACAATGTATTTTCATTTTCAGCTGCCTTTGGTCTGAGAAGGTCTGAGAAGAAGGTTGGGAAACCTAAGCTCATGATCCCTTTTGTCCTTCTCACTCAATGCCCATCCCCTTCCTTGGCCAAAGTCCAACTCATTTATAAAAGTGCTTTAAGGGCTTACAAAGTGCTTTTGCATGCATTATCTTATTGAATCCTTTAGATACAGACCCTACCACATACCATTAGTGAAGAGAGAAGCAAAAAAGAAAAAATTCCAAGTCTAATCTTAACCCAATAAAATCAACCACAAGGCTGACAAGAATTATGAATCTTTAAAAAAAAAAAAGCCTCACCATTCTTTATTTCAAAAATCTGAGTTCTAACTTTTTTTTGAAGAGAGGACTAACCTGCCATTTTTCCAATTTAGACAAAGAGATCCAAATAATAAAGAGCTTCAAAATTACAAAATGTTTCACATACATATTCCACTTTAAAACTCACAATAACCCTGTGGGGTGGGTAGTTCAAGTTCTATTCTCCCTATTACACATAGGAGGAAACTGAGGCCCAAAGAAATTAAAATTCATAACTCATAGCAGTTCAATGCTATTTGAATTCCCAGCTCTACATCTAAAACTCTACTCATACTGCCATATTGCCTCTCACTGATAAAGTTTTTTTTTTTTTAAAGTTAGGATCTGAAAAGTCAGCTACTTTTCTGCATTCATTATTTATTATAAGCATACTTTTTTTAAAAATGCAAAGTTCAAAATTCCATCTGCAAGAAATCTGCAGATGTAAGCAACAGTTATTTGCCAAAACTAAGAATTTGGCTCCTCATAAAAAGTAATGATGAAGTTTTCCAATAAATGATTTGTTCTATGCTCCCAAATATAATTAACTTTTTGGAAATGGCTTTGTAAGACATGGATGTGACTCCAAATCAAGAACACTTAACTTATAGTGATTTTTCCTACGCAACAATTACTGCCCTCAATCAAAGAAGTGAACAAACTATTCATGAGCACAATAGTCCATAGCTTTTCCTAGTATTTAAAAAATTCCTTTGTGGTTGTTAGAAATCCAAAACTCAACCAGCCCCCATGAAAAATGAGAGCTGGTACCATTAATAACCAAATTCCTTATGTTGAGACATAAAATGGCTGGAATTCAAGCCAGCTGTTCATAATTAGTTAATGCTCTTACTTGGGCTGCATGCAACATTAAAGACTGAAGTTTGGCTAACCCAGTCTTATAATCATAGTGTTCTAGGGAACAACATATGCTACCAGCCCCTACCACTAAGGGACATACAATTAGCAGTAAATTTTATCTGATCCCTAGCAATAAGGATTCATTCAGTCCAAACTCCCAACAAAGGCCAAATGGAACAGTCATGCTCTCTGATGGAGAGCTGAAATGTGCCATGGCATTTTAGTTGCTACAGAGCCCATCTGCAGTCCCACAGAAGCCCTCCTTGCTCTCTCTAAACCCCCTTTGTTCATCAAAATCCTGCCCCTGCAAATGAAATATTCTGTTCTACTCAGTAGTGTGCTTTAGTTTGCTAGTAAAATGGTGCCACGTATTACAAAATTGGAGGAGTATTTGGGAAAGTCACTCCTGCTATGTTCTAACAAAATACAGAGCAAATTTCAGGTACAATCTAGAGAGGAGGGAGAGAGAAAGGGAGATAAGATAACAGGATGACTCATTTCTCAGAAATAATGCATCTCTGGAAAAGCTTAATCCTGGGCTTTTTTTTTTTTTTCTGGCTTACATCTCTCATTCAGCTAAAACTTATGGAATTGTTGCAAACACAGATGAGTTTCAAAGAACCCAAAGCAATTCTCTCCCAAGCCTTTCAAACCCTAGACCCAGTTTGAACCTTGAGTCAGTTCTATTGCACAGAAATCTGGGCTAAGAATATAGTAAAGTGATGATATGAAACCATACGTTTACTGTATTACAGTGAGCCTGCATAGTCTGAGGAACCTAAATAAGATGTCCAAGGACTAGTCTAGAATAGCTAAGAACAGTGATATTATCCTACAGCCGATTCAGTCTCTTCTGAAATTTTCAGTTAACTATAATTAAACTCTTGGATGAATTTCCCAGGACATCTAGACCCTAACAATTTCCTCATCCCTCTATGAGCCTGCTCCATCTTTGCAAACAAATTTAGATTATTTTCCACATTTGGAGAATAACAATGGGACAAATCTACCCTGTTACCTTCCAGTCCATGATATGCTTACTCCCTGCTGCAAACAGAGGAAGAGCAAATACTAAGACATAGAGAGCTAAACTGCAAAATGAGGTCTCTCCTTACAAATAAGTATGTATTGAAGTTTACTTGTTTGTGAAATCAAATACTACAGAATCAATTCTAATGCTTCTGATGTAACTGCTCAAAAGGAGAGTTTTTCTTTCAAGCTAAAAGACAGATGGAGAGATTTTCAAGTCCTGACACAGGTATTGTAGACAAATGTCTCAACATGTAACATACATTTTAGTACATTTAGTACAAAGAAATAATTAAATGCTTTGAGTGTACTCTCCCTTAACATTTTTTCCCCTCCAAAGTTACATCTCATGAAAAAGGGGTAGACTACACAGAGAAGGAAAATTAAATTCTTTGGGTTTTAGTTAATATCATTGTCAAGGAATCTACAGTTAAATGAGACCTCAGGGTTCAAATTTATCCAAACCCCCATTTCACAGAAATGAAATAGATCTTCTCCAAAGTCACATGCAACTAGAACAAAGTCAGGATGTTCTTGGAATTCTGACCCTAAATTTAATATTCTTTTCACTATACCATATTGTTTTCTTGCATTCTAAGCCTTAATATAGGCTATTGTACCTTCTTTCTTCTATTTATCCACTCTACCAGTGTACACCAGATTAATCTTGCTAGAGCACTCCACTAAACTTTTTTAATCCTCTGTGCAAAGTAACTTGACCATCTCACTATTGTGTGAAAAAAAAAACCCACAAACCTCTTTATCACCATTACCTTAAAACAAACAGCGACCTCTTTTATTTTGCATTCAAACTCCCTACAAACTGTCTCAAAACTATCTTTCCAACCATATCTTTCCATTACTCCCTAACTGAAACCCATGTTTCCATCAAGCTGGTCTACCAGCTACTCCTCAAACACATCTTGAACCACGACTCAGGACATTCCTGCTCTCAAAAATACCCCTCCCAGCTCAACTCCATCTTCTCCATCCCTCAGCCCCCAGCTGTCAGTCAGATTTTCATCTACTTTTAAAGGTTCCCTGAGGTTACATGCCCTACCTTCCAGAAAGACTTTTCTAGACATCCTGGCCTTCTGAATGATCTCTCATTCAACTCCTATAGCACTTTGTTCATACTACTCAAAGACAAATTAGCTTGTGATATTTTAGTCAGTAGTCTTTCTTGTACATGTCTTATCTCTCCTACTCAACTGCAAGCTCTTGAGAATATGGAAAACTGCCTCACTGATCTTTGTATGTATATAGTAATTACTACATACCAACACGGTTAGACACATTCATATTATTAATTAAATTGATTAAAATTTAATTAAATTTAAAAAATACTATTAACAATTTGTACTTTCATTAACAAATGCTTCTAAAAGATTTTAAAAATTGCTTGCCATCTAAGTGAGAGGGTGGGGAGGAAGGGAAAATCTGAAACACAAGGCTATGCAAGGGTCAATGTTGAAAAATTATCAATGCATATGCTTTGAAAATAAAAAGTTTTTTAAAAAAGGAAAAAAATAAAGATTTAAAAAACATACTTCTCATTCTCATCTAGGTATGCTGATACAGCACTATTCTTAGAGTCAGAAAGACTTCATTCCAAGTCTGGCAATTAATTAATACAATTAATCCTTGTGTGATCCTAAGCAAGTCACTTAAGCATTGTCTGCCTTAACTTTCTTATCTGAAAACGGGGGCAGTTTTGGGAACATACTTCCCAGGGCTGTTGTGAGCACAAATTTCCATAATATTTGTAAAACATTTTGCAATCCTTATATTATATAAATGTTTAAACCATTAGTTGTATTATCATAAATGATGACATTAAAAATACTAATGAAATTACATGTAAGATAGTACAAAAGAACACATCCTGTGCCTATCAATGGGGGAACAGGTAAACAAATTGTGGTGTATTAATATAATGGAGCATTATTGTGTTATAAGAAAGGGTGAGCAAGATGATTTCAGAAAAACCTGGAAAAACAAAAATGAACTAATGCAGAATGAACTAAGCAGAACAAGGACACTGTACACAATAAAAGCAATATTGTATGATAATCAACTACAAATAACTTAGCTATTCTCAGCAACACAATGATCCAAGACAATCCCAAAGGGCTCATGATTAAAAAAAATGCTATCTGTTCCCAGAGAAAGAACACCTAACAACAGACAAAAAGTATATTATTTTTCAATTTCTTTTTGTTGCTATTTGAGTTTTGTTCCACAAAATAGCTGATATAGAAATAGTTTTTGCATGATTACACATGTATAACCTATATCAGATTGCTTGCCCTTTCAGGGAGAGGAAGGGGGAAAGGCATAGAATTTGGAACTCAAAACTTAAAAGGAAAAAAAATGTTAAAAATTGTTTTTACATGCAGATTGGGAAAAATAAAAAGTTATTTTAAAAGAACACATGTTGGAGTTGGAGTAGGAAGATACTTTCTATCACTCTGGGAATTGGGGGAAGTCATTTCATTTCCCTTGGCCTCAGTTTCCTCATCTGTAAAACAGAAGTTTGGACTAGATGGTCCCTTGAATCTCACCCAGATCTAAATATATGATCCTAGAAAACAAAAGAAAGTCTTTAAGATGCTTAAAAGTAGAGGAGAAATTCAAGGTGAATATCATTTTAAACATGGGAAAGAGGAAAATCTCCAAAATTAGTGTTTTCTGTACATACACCTGAACCATTAAGGGTAAGGGTTAACTCACTTTCACCTTAGAAATAAAACAGGATTTTCCCCTCAATCTGCTAGTGTTACAAAGCTATTGTGTATGCGACTAATTAGTTGCCAGAGGAAAGAGTCAGCTTTCCTGCTCATGCTACTTGTAAAAACATTAGTTTAATGTTGTACATTTGATTGATGTGAATATGTCCATATGCCAGCATCCTTCCAAGGAAAGAGAAAAACAAACTGAATCAGTCTGCAAGTATAGAGAAAGCTGAGAACACAGTCTATCAACCAGCTAACAAGGATTAAATGAGACTTTCCTATGTGCTCATGACTCTGTTAGGGTCCATAAAAAAGAGCAGATTGCTATATGTACAAAAATATTTATAGCAGCTCTCTAATCTGGGCAAAAAAAATTGGAAAATGAGGAAATGTACATCAATTGGAGAATGGCTGAATAAATTGTGGTATGTGATTATCATGGAATATTATTATTCTATGGGAAATGATGACCATCATGCTCTGAGAAAAAAAAAACCTGGAAAGTCCTCCATGAACTCAAGCAAAGTGAAATGTTTTGTATACAAAGTAATATCAATATTATGGGATTACCAGCTATAAATAACTTTGCTATTCTCAGCAATACAATGATCCACTACTATTCTGAAGGAACTATGATGAAAAATCTTATCTATATCCACAGAAGAAACTGATTGTGTGTGATTACAGATTGAAACATATTCATATTCATTCTCTCTCTGTCTGTCTCTTAGTTTTTTATTAGGGTGGGAGATATATGTTTTCTTTCACAACATGACTTTTATGGAAATGTTTTGCATTACTTCACATGTGGTCTTAATGGGGGCTAGGAATGGGAGAAGGATAAGGGAGAGGAATCTGGAACTCAAAAGTTTTTAAAATATGTAAAAAAAGTTTTAAATGTAACTGAGGAAAATATTAAATACATAAATTTAAAGTGTGGGGGGAGAGCAGATCCCTGCCCTCAAGGTAACTGAACTCAATTTGGGAGGCAAAACTAACACTCAAAACAGAGAACAAATAAAGGCTAACTACAAATGAGAAGCAGGGCTAAAATCAACTGTAATTAGAGAAGGCTTCATGAAGAAAAGAAGAAATGGGGGGAAGAGAAGACAATCTTGAGCAGGGACTTGAAGAGTAAGTAGGATTTGAATTAATGAAAGGGAAGAAGATAATGAGGAGGAGTAAAAAGGGCTCAGTCTGTGAAATGAGAAGACTGAATACACAAGAGATAGGAAAGTTGAAGAGACAAGCAGAGTGGGACCTAATTACAGAGAACCTTAAAGAACTAAGCAAAGGAATTTAGATTTGATACTGGTATTTGTTCACTAAAATTCACTTCCCCTCCCAAAATTCCAATTTATTTATTTTTTTACTTTTTATTTATTTTATTTTACAAATTTAATAGTTCTGGATTTTGAGTCACAAGACTTGCATGTTGACCTTAGCCAAAATCACTTCACCTCTGAGCCTCAGTTTCCTCATCTATAAAATGGGGATAATACTTGTACTGTCCATTTTCCAAGTTTGTTATGAGAGAGAAATGAGATCATCCAGGTTAAGTGCTTGGTAAATTGTAAAAAGTTATATCTACATGTTGTATTATTATTACTTTGAGAAATGTAAACTAAGTCAGAAGTTTAGACAGGATGAATGAGTCTCCAGCTATAGATTACTCACGTTCACAAAACCATAGAACCATAGCTCTAGGGCTAAAAGGGCCTTCTGGTCTACCTGCCTCATTTCATAGATAAAGATACTTACTTGCAGAAATAATGAGAGACTTGTCCCCAAAACCACAGTTATTAATTTTAAGAGCAGAACTGACCTTCCATACCCTCCCTTCTATATCTAAAAACTGATTGCATAGAAACTGGAAACTTTACTTTCAGTATTTTCAAAGCTTCAACCTCACCTACATTCCTGACTTGCCCCAACTTGCTTAGACAAGCTATTTCAGCAAATTCATCCTGCTGATAAGCACTCTAACACATTCCAAACTTTAATTCCCAGAAACAGGTTGGGTGGGTTGAGAACATGTAGATTTCACTGTCTTAAAAAAAAAACCCACTTTGGTTTAGTATAGCCCCTAAGCAACCACACCTGTAGAAAACTGGCTTTAACAATTCATCATTGAGGTAGGGAAAGAGACTGGAGGCCAACATTAATGCAAACAAGGTAAAGAAGAGTATTTTCTCTGAACTTCAAAAAATATCACTAAGAAATTGCTGTATAGACGCCCAGAATGTAATAATTGAAGAGACCTTGCATATCATCTAGTCATTTTTTAATTCCCTCATACCTCATGCAGTATTTACACAGAATAGATACTAAACGGTTTGTCAAATTAAATCTAGTCCAATTTAAAGAGAAAGATGAAATTCAGAAATGCTTGGTGCCATGCCCAAAATCACACCACTATTAAGTTGCAGAGATACAGAGCTATACCCAAGGGTGAGGTTCTCAGAACTTTCCCATATGATGCCAATATTTATCAGGCATAGATAACACCTACATTCATTCAGCAAGTAATAACAGCTTAGCTCTTTAACAAAAATAATTAGAAAACTGGGAAACTAGGAGATGGTATACTCCCCAGTTCAAAACCTAGGTGTGATATTCCTGCTCCCTCTCTTTGCAGTAGTGTCTCCAACAAAGTTTTGTACTGAGATTTGAGGTCATTCTCCCAATCTTGCCTTGCCCCCTCTAAGTGAACTTAAAAAGTTAAAAGTTGTCTTGAGGATGCCCTTTCTGCTACTTAACCCAGGCAGAAAAATTGCTATCTTCAGCTGTGCCAGCTAAGACTTATATCCAGGTCTTCTATAAAACAGAGGGTAGAGGAGTTTAAGACTCTTAATTGGAGGACCCTGTGACTTTCTCAATGCAATGCTCTTTCCACAAAGCTTCAGTTTTCTAGTAATGAATTTAAAAACATTTATTGAGCACTTCCTGTATATGCTATTTCCTAAAGGGAATGAAAATTAATCATTAACTCAAATTGCTTAAAGACTTCATGAATCTGTTTAGTTTTTAAAGGAAGAAAGCTATCCAAAGAGACTATATTATTATTCTATATATCTAAAGAGACTAAATTGTCTCAAAGATAATTTAATGATTTTGAGGCTGTTATCTTTTTTCTAATCCTAATTCTGATGAGGAATTTGTTTTGTCCCACAAAAAAAAGAAAAAATAACAACAAACCCATCAAAAATTTTCTGGAATGGTAGTTTTAACTGATTATTCAAAAAAGAGGAAAAGCCACTATAATAACCAGGTGGGCAAAAGTTGCTGTTTTCTTTTGTTTTGTTTTAAACTCAAAGGTTAATGTTCTGGGAGACAAAAAGCAATACCAGCAATCTATGAATAATGCTGTTTTAGTTAGACACAGTCTTCGAAGGCATCAAGTACTAACAGAAAGGCTTATTTCTAGAGCAAATGAAAAACACATTGAAAGAGGCCAGGCTAAAGAACAAAACTTGGATTCCTGCCAGCAGTTTCACCCACACCCCCACATTGCACAGTTACACGTGGAATGTTGATGGGGTAACCACAAAACAAAGCCATAGCAACCACCATGCCAATCAGTCAGAACCGGATGATGAATTCTATGAGTTTTAACCAATAAAGCTTGGGAAGAGGAATTTTCAGCCTTATTCAGAGCTTTTTCCAAAGTACAGCCTTTTCTACTTAGTTTCACAGTTTTTTGATTAAAGTTCAAGCTAAAGACTTCCGTATGATTCACCAGATGAATATCATATGTGTATATATATATATATATATATATATGAGTCTATATGTACATGCTTCCCAGAAGTCCAAAAAAAGTCCTGATAGAGTAGAAATGGGTGGATGTTTAAAAATAAAGTAACTTGTCTAATTGACTTGTTCTTTTAAAACCTACAGACAAGTTAAAGCCCTTCTTGTTCAGTTCTTCAGCAGTTCTCCAGAAAAGATGTTGGATTAGAGAGGGTGTCCAAGAGAAATACAAAAGGAAAGAACTACTTCACTAATTTGAAGGAGTAACCAGAGTTTTCATTTCTGGAGAACTCATGCTCATTCATGAAAGATAATCAGGGCAACAAAATTTTATTAATTTATAGCCATTCACCATATTTTGATGATTATATCACATATAGAAGATTGCTTTACACTAAACTGTTCTTTAAGTGAGAACTTGCAGAATGTGTTTCTCCAAAAACTGATATTATAACATATTTCTCCTATCAGTATAAACTAAATTAAGAAAGTAGCATATTCTTTCAGATTAGGTACCTTTTTTGGTTGGCTTTTCTTTTGTTAAAAGTGAAAGTTTAATGTGAGGAAGTATATCAGAAATGACTAATTCTTTAATTAAGGAACACTATTTCATTCAAGAAACTCAATAGAAAAGGAGACAAGCCAATGGATTCAGGTTTAGAGAAACAATTCATGTGCTACATACAATGTACCAAATGGTAAAAGATCTAGACAGCAAGCTCCCCCCTTCCCCATACTAAAATAAACAGATCCTCTATGGAGAATTTTGTGGGGGTTAGGTACATACAAATTCTACAAAATGAAAGAGCAAATGGGATGAAATCTGTACCTCTATAGATCCACAATGAAAAAGTTCAGTACCAATAGAGGCTACCTTTTTCACAAAGACAAGACCTTCTGCATTCCCTAACACTAAGACTTCCCAAGACACTACTTGAGTGATTTCCATTGAATAGTTCAAGGTATTCATAATGATGTTCTAAGTGGTTTGTGTTACATATTCTTTAATGACACCTCATACAGTAAATAATCGCCCAATTATGTTACAAATATATATTTCATCTGTAACAACAAGCATGTGTATGTTTGAAGTCTTTTGTTTGTTATTATTGAAAGGAATTTGAGGAATAAAAAAGTTGGGGACCATTGCACCATTCCTTTGATTATAAAGCCTCAATCACTGCATAGAGTCCATGGCAGTGGTCCAGCCAGTTCTTGAAACACTAGAGCAGATATACTAACAGCAAATGATTTAAAGTGGCCTTGGGACTACTTCTGATCTATGATGAAGAGAGATAGTTTGGGAGTGGCAAAGGAGGGAAAAAGGATTTGGATTCCAAGAGCCAAAGTACTAACCACTCCCTTCTTAGCAGCAGAGCCAAGCCACAAATTAGCCAGTGTTAGTACTCTGAGTCAGAGCAGTCTTTTGGAGGCAAAGACTATGGATTATATTTTTAAAGCTTCAAGGAACCTTAGAGATGATCTAGTCTAATTCTTTTAGTTTATAGAAAAGGAAAAAAGAGGCTCAAGCAGATTAAATTTGCTTGATATGAGGGCAAGTGATGGCCTAAGGAGCTCTCCAGGAGAGAAACAGGAACACTCTGGGAACACAGCTCACAAGTCCTATGACTGGTTACCTCCTGATTTCTCAGCGCTGCTCCCTTTCTCTCTCTCTCCTTTTCTCTTTCTCTCTCTCCCTTTCTCTTTCTGCCTCTCTCTCCTCCCCTCCCCATAAGATGCAAAATTTCTACTTCAGAAAAAAAAAAGAGATAAACTTCATTGAAAAGAGGGGAATTTTTAGTGAGTATGATTCCTTCTGATGCAACAGGCCACTGGAACAGGGTGTGGCAACATTCAAGCAGCAGGAGAAATGGGGATCCTCATGCTCAAAAAGGAGAACAGCAAGTGAATATTGAATAAATTCAATTACATCTGAAGATAGGTCAAAGTGCTGGTAACTTTAAGCAATAAAGTCTACAACAGGCTACCTGAGCTATTTATGTGAAGAATGATTGGGTTTAAAGTGGAAAAACCAGCATAACCATCAACTCCAAGGGTACAAGTATTGTTGTTTTAATGAGCCATTTACCCCATTTTTGATTGCCTATCAACCATGACAGTAATAGAAATTTAATTTATGGATATGTCAGAGCACTAGATGTGGAGTCTGAAACCTTTTTAGATCCCATTTGGAATAAGATGGCCTCTGTGATTCTTATTTCCAATGATCTTTGTAATCATCTAAAGCAAGTCTTTAGGATTTATGAGGATTTGTGCTTGCTGAATGAAAACCTAGTACTCAATGGATTGGTGCCATTACATCCATCACCAAAGGAAAATCACACAGCCCCTTAAATCAATAGCAATTAGGGAAGAAATGCCTCTCTCTCCTCAGACCAGTTTCCAAGGACTATTTAGTAAAAATATCAGTCAGGAAGCAAGGGCCATAACTACAGGAATAAAATCAATCTTGGCTTTAGTATCACAAAGACAGTGCATTAACTTTGCATTTCCAATCTATATTTATATTCCTGAGCAGTGAGCAATTTTTATTGAGCCTTTATCATGGGTAGGAGAAAGTGATGGATATTGCAGACAGGCAGGCCTCAGCTTGAAAGAACCTATACTACCATAATCACTGCCACACCCACCAGTGGTGTGGTAAGTGAGTCATCATGGTGCCCTGGAAAAACCGTTTGTCCTGAAACTGAAGGACTCCTGCTCTGAATTCTGGCTTTTCCAATGAACTTCCTAAGGCTCTTTCCAGTCTAACAATCCATGATTCCACTACTACCATGGGAAGGAAATGGCAAAGTGGAGTCAGCTCAAAGCTCCTAATTTCATAAGTGGAGAAAAAGGCAAAAACTATGAAAAGCAGGAATGCCTGCTTTAAAAAAAAACAAACAAAAAAAACCCATATTTTTTTTTTTAAGGGACCAACTCTCTCACAGAATAGATCAGTCTTTGTGGTAGTTCCCCATTAAAAAAAAATCACCCACACTGCCTGAATATTTTTACTTCATTTTGTTACAATGTCTGAAAGTTTACCATTTAGAGAATCATTTGGGATAATATGTATACATTTTTATTAGGTAACTATCTGAGATAGTTAAGTTATCAATCATTCACACTTTAGTATAAATTTATACACATGGATGAATTTTTGCTACTATTTCACTTATATAGCTACACTGATATTTTTAAAGGAATTTTAGAAAGCAGGAGAAGGTGAAGATAGAGAAAAATGGATGTTTTGGAGCTCAGAATACTTTGGAAAAAGTATGGACTTAGGGCAGCACAAACATACTGGGGGAAGACAAGGAAAACGGGTAAAGAGAAATGAGAGTGGGTAGGATTCACAAGCTCTTTTTGAGAGCAGGGACTAATAAATTTTTGTCTTTGAATACATATACATATATGCATGTACATACATATATATTATATATAATCAGTACTTAACATGTTGCAGATACTTAAATATTTGCTCAATTGAAATTAATCTCAGGAAGGTAAAGAGGAGAAGATATCAGTTATAAATTTCACCTATTGCAAAATTAGGCTTAGGGCAAGGAAACTCTTCCTTCTTTACTTCATGTGTTGCTACTCTAGTTACACTAGTATTGTCAAAACTACACGTACTTTGACCACATTGTGACTTCAATGAGCTTTTGGAGGCTAGCCTGAGAGCCAAATTACAATTCTTAACAATATATTACTATAAATTTATTCCTGTTTCTAAGATAATTAACAAATAAACCTTTTGGCCCAACTCTGTATAAAAACCATGAACTTTTTTAAAAATAGAAATTCCAGGCCCTCTAAGAGATCACAATCTACTAGGGAATAAATGAACACCCTTCAGGATGTTCTTTCATAAAGAAAATGGGTAATTTACGTTAAGGTCACAGGGATGAGAGGCCCCTTAGAAATGATCTAATACTGCTGTCTCACAGATATGGTAACTTGGGGCCAGAAAGTGAAAAGACTTGTTCTCCCCTTATCTAAGCAAAAATCAGAGACAGAATTTGATCTATTTTTCTGACTCCAAATGTAGCACTCAATGCCATTGTACCCTGCTGTTGCTGTAGAAAGTTAAGGAGAACAATTATCAACCCCATTTTACAGATAAGAAAACCATTGTTTTGAGGTTTTTGTGGTTACTATTAGAATCTAAGTTTATTGCTCTTTCCATTCCATCCAGTCAGCACAGGTACTTTATAAATTCACTTGGGCCTAAATTATTTGGAAGGCCCCGTCTCTCTGTACTCTCTGAATTCATACACGCACTGAACTATAACTAAGAACACCTCCTACCCACATTACCCCCATCTGAAACATCCTGTTGGGCCTCAGGCAAAACTGGCCCCATTGGCTGCAGTCCTGCCTACTGCACCAATGCTGGGGATAGAGGGGGGCACCCCGGGATACTGGAATCCATTGGTAAAAGGTGCTCCCACCCCTCAAACCCCGACAGGAAAAAAAAAGTGAGAAGAAAAAAGAAGAGGAAAAGGGAGTATAGGAGGAAAGAAGAAGAGAAAATATAGGAAAAGAGCCACTCCCAAGAACAGAAGGCTTTAAACTACTACAGCAATCTATGCCAGCTGTTGGATTTCCCTCATTATGCAGCAATGCAACCAGACTGGCTCTCCCATGTTACTTCCAGTCTTAAAAAAGAAAGGGTTGCACGAAGAGAGTTAATAGAACCCTTATTTCAATCCAGTTACCTGATTTAGGAAACGTCTGGGCACTTTTTAAATTAATAAATTCGGAAAACCCCACTCGCTAGAAACTTGTTGAAACAGCTTTGGCTATCTATCTATCACTGCCACGCCCTTACCTCCCTTGAACAGATTCCTTCCCCCAGGAAGGCAGGGACCCTTGCCTCTCTTCACGCAGCAGCCTTAAGGTGGGGGTTCAGGACCCCCTCCCATGTGACCTGCGCGTAATTGAAGGGCCCAGATGGGAAGATAGCCACACTACTGTTCTCCTTAGAAACCCTGTGTCCCAGGAGTCGCTAGTGCGGGATCAGCCCCTCTTCTCTTGCTCTTTTTTCCTTGTCAGCCCCCTCCTCCCCAAAGCAACTCAGAGCCTCTTTGCAAAGGCCTTTTTTTTTCCCCTCTCAAGAACTTCTCCCTTCCCGCTATAGCCCAGGGACGGGAATAGCGGGAGGTGCACTCCTTACCTGCGCCAAGCACTGAGAGAACGGGGAGCTAGTCGGGCTTCAGGCACAGCCGGGGACCTCTTGGGTGGGGTTTTTATGCTCTGCCACATCCTCAGAAGGAGCAGAGTCCCCGCCCCGCCCCTCCCCACCCCGCCTCCTTTCCCCTCGCCTCTTCTCCCGCTCACCAGGACCTCCCCTGATTCATAGTGACTCACAGGCTCATACTCCGTGGCAGGAAACATTGTGCAAAAACTTTGCTAGCTAAAAGGGCGGGGTTCCCCGGGGGTTCAGCTTTAGCCCCTACGGTAAAGTTGAGCTCTGACCGCTCCAGCAAATCCTTTCAAGCTATTATTAAACCTCAGGCCCGAACTGTCTCGCTCCTACTTCTGCTTTTCGAAGATCCACCCTCTGGATTTCTCACCATCCATTGTTCCCTGTTCCTTTATTCCCTTCCTCGTCCCACATTACATCAAGTTTAGAGACTTGAGAAAGGGGGAAGGGGGGCAGGGGCTGGAGGAATAAGGTGGGGGAGAAGGGCTTGGGAGGAGGACGGTGTGCTTGCTCATAATGAACTAGCTGTTCCTCAGCTTGGTAAAATAGCTTCACGTTTGATGTTGTCTATGTTAAAAACAGAAAATGGGGTTGGTTGTTCCAGGAAACATAAATCTTTATTCCCCTGAGCTAAGGCTCCTGGCACCTTCTTCTATTACTGTCTGCGAATCTATTAGCTTAACCTTAGACAAGGCATTTCCCAGAAGAAAGCCACAATGCATTAGCAAAATGATCCCAAGAGCTCGCTGCAGTACCTGGTCCTTGGCATATCTGCCAACCCTTTAATATAAAGAAGTGTCTGGAAAGGAATCATTGCAGGCTTGGGAACGTCAGAATGTCACCTTTGGGCAAGCCCTGGCAATATATTGCTGAAGCTCTCAGGAAGAGTTTGAATAGGGTGTGTAATAGAACTGTTCCTGGCTCATAGGAACTAGGAACCTCAAAGCCAAGTTTCCAAACTGGACGAAACTCCTTTGCTCCAGAGTTAGTTTTATTCCTCACAATTTCCACTTCTCCATGAATTTCGGAGTTCTGTACATATGCAGTGGATTCTGCAAGCAGTTTTGATTCATATACATGCGATATATTCTGGAAGTTTACAATGTCTGGAAGGATCACTTGATTCTGCAAAATTGTGCCCAAATTTTGGCCACTGGTTTAGTCCAGTCCCAGTACTGGATTTCTGTTCTCCCTTGTTTTAGCACAGTTTTTACTTCCTGGTCATTTAGCTCTACTCCTTTCACTTTGCTCCCATTTCCTTAAATTCCATCTTTTATCATTAGAACTTTGTTTGGACACTGTTCTTACTTGGCAACCAATGAGTAAACAATATTTTTGTTTGATTTAGCAACCAGACATTTTTTCAATTTATCTAAAAAGTTTCTGGTAAAATTAATAAAGGTCTTGCCACTATCTTCCCTATTTGAATGCTTCCCTTTTTCCTTCCTATTTTTCATATTCAAGTCACTCTTCCTTTTCTTCAAGGTGGAGTCTTTCATTCTCATCACCCCTCCCTACTTGCTTACATTTTGCCTAGATCTATCATTCCTTCTTTACAGATGAGTTTGGAACCACATTTTAGAACCACAGAATGTCAGAGTTGAAAAAGATCTTAAAGAAGATCTAATCCAATTCTCATTTTACAAATACAGATTTGAAGTAATCTGACTAGGCCAATGCAACTAGTTAATATAAGATGGATTTAGAATTCAGTTCTCCCATCTCTTATCTTTATTTACATTCCTTACTTCTAGCTCTTTTCCCACATGCCTTTTAATGTCTCCAGTATTCTTCTCTACCCAGATACCAAAAATTTCAAATCCTTCCAGAATAACCCATGAGGTTTTGTCTGTCAGAGACCTTAACTGAAAGATATATGAAAAAAAAAGAAAACATGAAGGTCACATCTCTGATACTTGAATAGCTTTAATATAATTCCTGGACTATATTTTTTACTCTTAAATTTAGACTAAGGCCTTAGGACAGAGACTGAGTTTATGCACCTATTCAAATAGTAGTGTTGAGATAAGGATTGTCAGTTCTCTGCCAGTATTACTTTCATAAAATAACAGGCATGTGATATTTAGTCTCCTTTCTCTGACACAAGGCCCTTTCTAGTCCCTTGGATTGGTGAAGAATTTTACTTCCAGTTGCTCTGGTGATAGGTAATATCAAGAAAATATTTCATTCAAAAGACATAATTATTGAAACTTCAAAAATTAAAACTCTGATGTATCTTTTTTTATTAAAGCTTTTTATTTTCAAAACATGCATGGATAATTTTTTTTTTACCATTAACCCTTGCAAAACCTTGTGTTCCAATTTCCCCTCTTTTCCTCCCACCTCCTCCCCTAGATATGGTAAGTAATCCAATATATGTTAAATATGGTAAAATATATGTTAAATTCAATATATGCATACATATTTATACAATTATCTTGCTGCACAAGAAAAATCAAATCAAAAAGGAAAAAAATGAGAAAAAATAAAAAGCAAGCAAACAATAACAAAAAGAGTGAAAATATTATGTTGTGAACCACACTCAGTTCCCACAGTCCTCTCTCTGGGTGTAGATGGCTCTCTTCATCACAAAATCATTGGAACTGATCTGAATCATCTCATTGTTGAAAAGAGTCAGTCCATCAGAACTGATCATCATATAACCTTGTTGCTGTGTACAATAATCTCCAGGTTCTGCTCATTTCACTTAATATCTATCAGTTCATGCAAGTCTCTCCAAGCCTCTCTGAAATCTTCCTGCTGATGAAAACTCTGAACTAGAAGGGATGGGAATTTATGGCTTGGCTTCACTGATTAGGAAGTTCCTGTCAATGAAAGTCAACTCAGATTTTTTTTAACATAGAATCATGGATTTTTTTGTAAAGAGAAGAGAACTTATCAGTCTTCTCATCTAGTGGTTACCATTTAGTGGTTTGTGATTACGCAAGAAATTCATGCTAAAAATTCTTACCTTAAGTAGTAGATTATTGTCATTATGTCACCAAAAATATTTTTTTCTCTGTGAAAATAAGAATGTGCATGTTTGAAGCATCATAGATTTATTTTGGCAGCTATTTAAAACTGTCATGATTATGCATACATTTTGTTGTTCATACAGTGATAATATCAAATTTGGCCTGCTTTTAAATGCTGTGTTTTTGCAGTTTCTCAATCTGTCATCAAATTTCCAAGTTATCATAAAGGTTCAATCAATACTCAAGCACAAACCAATTCCGAAGACATGTTCAGACTTTGTTTGTATATCCCCATTTATATTCTATATAATTCGCCAGAGTAACTCCCTTCTCTTTCCCCTCTGTTATCCTATAATCATATGCTTTAAATGGTATCATCATGTGATCTAGTTGTTATGAATGTTAGTGTTCTTATAACTAAATATTAAAATATTTGAAAATCAAAATGTGCATTAGGCATGCACATCACAAGCCATCTTGAGACTGTCATGGGCCACCACAAGTGTTCTGTAAAAACAAACTCTATATTGCCTCTCATTGCAGTATTAAGGCTATTTTCCAGTTTAAATTTATATTCCATTTATGTTACTATTCTTCCCTCTGGTGTATTTTCATATTATTTGGTTGGCAACATTAGTCAATCATTCAGTAGAATTTTTATAAGGGTACAACTGGTATGCCAGTGATAGAAGAGAACAAAGTCATGTGTAAAGAGATTCTTTCCTTACAAAGGTTAATTTATGGTATTTATAATTAAATATGTTATTTATATTATGAAAAAATGAAGTAACATATACAATTGAATTTTAAGTACATTAATCATTTCATATGTCACTTGCTATTAGCCAACAGAAAAATAAATATTTTCTATCATAACTAGCCATTCATTTTCATCATTTGGTTAGATGGCTGAAATTTTAAAAAATGATTTCCCATCTTTGAGCAAGAAAGCTTATAAAATCCTCCTACCACTATGTAACATATTTGCATGGGCAAGTATTTTTACTTTATTCTTTCTTTACATCAAAATACAAAAATAAACGATGCAGAACCAAATATAAGATTGTGTTTATCTGCTGTTGAGTCAATATTGCAAATATTTCTTTAAATAAAAAAAATCAGTTTTGAAATTAAGTTGATTTTTATAAATATCTTCTAACTTCTTAGTTCAATAAAAGTTCAATAAAAATGTAATTTATATCCAACAAAATCTGTAAAATAAAGAAATTTAATATGAAGTCATATTTTATAGTAAGCATATGAGGTCTTGCTATATTGCCTTTTTAAATTCTTACAGAATATGCCACAGAAAATATTCATAATTTTTATGATTAATTTTGAAATTTTATATCCAGTTTTTACAATTAAGAGTAGAATGAAATTTTATAGTTTATGATCATATAATATAAATTTTAATTTGGAGCTATGAGGGCAAAAGTTATCCTTTTTATTATAAGTACTCAAGAAATAACTCTAAAATAATTACCCTGTGGAATCACAACACTTTTTCTTGTTGTTGAGAGGAGTTCAAGAACTTCAACCTACATTTTGAACCTACATTTTGTATTATATACCTAATAAGTGGTCATCCAGTCTTTACATGAAGACCTCTAATGAGGAGGCACTCCCTCCTGAGCAGCTTGTTGGATTGTTCTAATTGTTAGGAAATTCTTCTTAACATTAGACTTAAATAAGATTCTACAGCATCCAACTATTGTTACTGGTTATGCCTTTTGGGACCAAAAAGAACAAATTTAATCCCTCTTCTACATGATTCCCCTTTGTTTTATGTTTCTTTCCAGAGGTGAACAGCTGTTCATTAGATCAGACCTCATATTACATTTATTAATATGCATTATTTTTCATGGAAGTGTCAGAGAATTTTAGGATTGGAAAAGACTTTAGTAATCCTCTAGTTCAAGATCATCAAGATATTAAGTATTGGATTTGGAATCAAATAGAGTTCAAAACCTGCCTTAGGTACTTACTAGATAGTAGGTAAGACACTAGTAAATTAAGTGGGCAACTCATTTAACCTCTCCCAGCCTCAATTTCCTCACCTATATAAGAGGAGGGTTATTGTTGAGGATCAGATGAAGAAACATATATGAAGCATTTTGCTTAAATATAGCAAAGTGCTGGGTTCAAGAACTATTTCTGACATATATGACATAACCTGAATAAATCACTTTACTTACTCTCAGTGCTCTAGGTAAGACTTTAAATGGCATAAAAAGTGCCAATCTGCATTGCTAGAGAGAGACTTCAGATGAAATCATAGGTCTAATCCCTAGCAAAAGATGGAAAAAGGAGAAGGATACTAGATGTAGTGGTTCTGTGCCAATAGGACAGAACAATCCTGTAAGGTAATATGATGATAATTACATCTGAGAAGCAATATGGGGCAATGGCTCAGAATAAGATGGGTTTAAAAATCTCCTCAGATTCTATGTAACCAGAGCAAACCTCTTAATTGTGTTAATTGTACCTGTTTTCTCCCTTCCAATCCTAAATCTATGATCCTTCCATCTCTAGTATCTTCAATATCTGTACCTTCCTTTCTGTACCCACCCACCTCCCCAAATACTGGATCCTTCTTATGTGATTGATTTCAAACATATCCAGATCTCTCCTATCTTAAAAAAAATACCATTGCTGGGCTCTGTTGAGCCCTTCAGTTACTGTTGTGAGACATTCTTTCCTTTCACTGTGAATTATTTTATACGAGGTCTATTTAAGCTGCCTCCATTTTATTACTCTTCAATCCCTCTTAAATACCATGAAACATGATCCCTTTCACAACCCACTCATTGAAACTGGTCTTAAAGGCAACTAACTGCTTCAAAAATCCCAATGGTTTCTGCTTTTTATTCTCCTTGACCTAACTGAAGCCTAAGTCCACTTCTTCCTTGAAATTTTCTCTTCTCTTACTTTGTAAAATTGTTCTTCTGGTTCATTATATTTTATATTATTTTTCTGTTTCTGCTGCTGATTTCTCTTTCTCCTCTCTAATTTATAGTTCTTTCACAATATTCAGGCTCTGGTTTTCTGCTTTTCTCTCTATGCAATGTCTCCTCTAATGAGTTTGTCCTTTTTGATAGTTTTAACTAATATTGTAATTTGACACCATTGATTTCTGAATATATCAACAGTATAAATCTCTTGTTGGAGCTTCATTCCTACATATTCAGCTGTCATCAGAATATCTTTGATTCTTACCATCAGAAATTCAACATACCCCAAGCTGGCCTTATCTCTTCCCTATCAATCAACCAATAAAGCTTAATCACCCACATTCATTGGGCTAAGCTTATCTTTATCAATTTCTTTGATCACCATCAGCTTATCTTTTCAATTTCTTCATGGCAACACCATTCTTTCATTCATTCAGACTCAAAATCCAGGAGCTACTTTAAAGTTCATTCTCTCCTTTACTGTCTATATCTATCCAGTCACCAGGTCTTGTTTATTCTACCTTTGTAATATCTCTGAATCTTTTGTCCATTCTCCAGTATTTTATCCTTTAATGTCAACTTGAAAATTTCCCATTTTCCATCCTTCCCATTTCTCCCCACTCGAATACATCCTATAACATTGCTTTTTATTATGTCTCTTAAAGAATATATCCTCTCTTTGTTACCTAGAAGCTCAAGATAAATCCTTCCATCTGACATTTAATATCCTCCATTTCTTGGCCCTAGTTTATCTACCTTTAGCTCCTTTTATTCTCCTGCATGTATGGATTCTACACTGACATCTCAGATTTCTTTCCTCATTTTCTCCTACACAGACTAAGGGTTATTATGCTATTTTTCCTTTTGTTCATGCTGCTTCCCTTACCTAGGACTTTCTCCTTTTCCAAAGTTAGCTACTCCATGGTATTGTTATATAATTTTAAATTTCTTTTTATTATTCAAAATTCAGGACCATTCTCATTAATTGGTTAAAATCAGTCTTCTGTTAGGCCTACCTGACGAATGAAATAATGTTAAAGGAATGTCAGCTTTTGTCCTAGTTAAGAACTTGTTGAACTGACCAAAACCTGTCTCATGGGGTGTGAAATTTCACTTAGAACCTTAAACATTCCTTAAATAAGGCAGAGAAAAAA
>JAJPUD010014540.1:0-40397 GCA_023553655.1 Myrmecobius fasciatus | reverse complement strand
AAAATTTGTAACAGAAAGCTTTGCAAGGGTCAATGTTGAAAAATTACCCATACATATGTTTTGCAAATAAGAAGCTTTAATAATAATAAAAAAAACAAAACTATAATGGGTAGCTAGGTGGTATAGGGCAACTAAGGAGACCAGTGCTGGACCTGGAGTCAGGAAGATTTCTCTTTCTAAATTCAAATCTGGCCACAGACATTTACCAGCTTTTTGACCCTGGGGAAATCACTTAATCCTGTTTGCCTCAGTTACTCATGTGTAAAATGAGTTGGAGAAAGGGGATCATAAAAAGTCCCACCAGACTGAAAATAATTGCACAAGTAGGGAAAACTAGGTGGCGCTGTGGACAGAGCACGGTGCTAAAATCCGAAAGACCTGAGTTTAATTTCAATCTCAGATAACCTCCTAGCTGTGTGACCTGGGACAAGTCACTTAACCTGTTTCCCTCAGTTTCCTCATCTCCAGCTCAAAAAAAAAAAAGCTGGAGAAGGAAATGGAAAATCATTTTAAGATCTATGGGGTCATGGAAGAATTAGATGTAACTGAACAACAACAGCAATAGGAGAACAGTAGTATTGTTTGTGAATTGTTCAAGAGAACAACCCCACCCCAAACCCAAAGATTTTAGAAAGAAAATTATTAGGAAAGTGGGCCAGAAAGAAGGTGTGGCTCCATAATCCTAAACTCTGAAAGATTTGCATTATATAGGATTTAGACAAGGATACTTGCACATGAACTATGTTTACACAGTTAAGCAACTTTGTGGAGAGGGCAGGTAGATTGAGATGGATATCAGTAAATTTAAACATTTCATAAAATTTGTGTGAAGTCAGAACACAAATGGGTTGACTCAAAGCAAGACCTGAGTCTTGGACCTGGAAGACCTAAGACTTGGAAGAGCCCAAAATTCCTTGTAGTCATCTCCAGCATTCCTGGAGTGTTACTGAGGTCAGTGTAACATTCTAGATTCAAACAATCTCTAGTCACATAAAATTAGTTTCAAACAATATAATAACTAATAAGGTTTTTAAAATAGTATAATAAAGCACTTTCCATAGTAGGTTAACCATCTAGCAACCTATACTTAAACAGGACAGGAGGCTTTAGAAGATGCTACTCACTACTACAATACTGTACACTTTTACTACTACCCTTCTATGCTAGTGATCAAATCCCTGTTTCTCAACCCCGCAATTCAGGATTTACCACAAACCCCTTTTGGGAGAGGATGTTTTCATCTAGCAGGTCAGAAGATACTATCTTAGGGGAACCTACATTTCCCTGATACGTTTTCTCTTCTCCTCCCTGTAACATGAGTAGACTTCACCTAAAAGAAAGCAAGCTGCTCCTAGGACCTGATTAGCCTTTAAGATGGGCTCCAGCTTCCCTGAGTTAACTTTCTTCCTTGTCCCACTCCCAGCCAACATGGGATTGGGCTAGGATAAATCTGTCCCTTAGACTGGACTGGTTCTGACTTCCTTGATGAAGCCTCCTTATCATTTAAGGTCATAAAAAGCCCAGCTACATGGAATCTAGACTCCTCAGGCTAGTTGGCTTTTGGAAGACCGTATAAATAAAATACCTGCACTGCTGACCTTTTTCTCTGAAAAAGAGTTCTAGTTGAGGAGGGATTGGTGAAGTCCTCCAGATGATCCTGTTTGCTAATGATATTTTACTGATAACATCAAGCTTCAAAACACAGCAGATCCTCCTAGAAGAGATCTATATTTTGTTTTTCATCTACATAGAAAAAACAAAGTGGATGAAAAATGTCTCTTGCCAAAATTTCAACATGCATTTGTATCGATATTTTATAGTTTGTCTATCAATAAACAAATCTGGGACAGAGAATATAGACAGACAAATTGTGTCCAGAGAGGAGGAGGAGAATGTGAAAAAGAAAGAGGAAGAGAAGGAGAAAGAAGAGGAAGAGAGTGAACTGGATAGCCTCTGGGAAACTGTCAAGTTTGTTTACTCATCTTCAATCTTCTATGAAAGTAAAGTCCTAACTTGGGAATACTGACATTTTACTAGTATGTGGCAGCAAAATGGGAAATATAACTATCTCTGAGGTATTAAAAATGTTTTGATTTTGGCATGTGTATGTGGCTTAGAGTTAAGTGACTTGCCTGGGGTCACACAGCTAATAAGTTTCAAGTGTTTGAGGCTGAATTTGAACTCAGCTCCTCCTGACTTAAAGGTCACTGCACTATCTAACTGCCCCTAAAAATGAGTATCACCCAGAAGGCCATGGAAATTGAAGCCATATTCTTGGCCCCTGGGATACCTCTGACTCAAAAGTAGCCACAGAATACATACATCTATGTATGAAATGAAGTCACTATGTTTGATAAGTGACCCTGGATAAAATATTTTCCCTTGATCAATTTTTTTATAAATTGTATTTTATTTTTCCAAATACATGCAAAGATAGTTTTCAACATTTACCTTTACAAAATCTTGTGTTCCAAATTTTTCTTCCTTCTTCCCTTCCCTACCCCTCCCCAAGGCAGCAAGCAATCTGATAAAGGTAAAACATGTGTAGTTCTTCAAAACATATTTCCATATTCATCATGCTGTACAAGAAAAATCACATCAAAAGGGAAAGAAAATATGAGAAAGAAAAAACAAACAACAACAAAAGGTGAAAATACTATGTTTTGATCCATATTCAGTCTTCATAGTTCTCTCTCTGGATGTGGATGGTACTTTCCATCACAAGTCCATAGGAAGTGTCCTGAATCACCTCATTGTTTAAAAGAGCCAAGTCCATCACAGTTGATCATCACACAAACCTGCTGTTATTGTGTACAGTGTTCTCTTGGTTCTGTTCACTTCACTTATTCATGTTCATGTTAGTTCATGTAAGTCTTTTCAGGCTTTTCTGAAACTCTTGATCAGTTTTTATAAAGTAAGGGAGTTGGATTAAATGGTTTCTAAGAACATTTCTAATTCTAATGAGCCACAGAGAGCTTTATGACTCTATTTTAGCTATATGTTTCCCAATGAAAAGTAGGGATATTTTGGTTGAATTAGGAAAATATCCTCTCTGGTTTATTTAGTCACTTAGTATGCAAACTCCAAGGCTCTGATCTTATTGTCTCTGTCAAGGCCAGGCACCTGTATTTCAGCTGTTTGATAATAACAAGTCTACCCCTGGGCATGTAGGCAGATTGGTATGTGCACTGTGGACCACAGGGAATTGAAACACTTCCCAAGTAAGAAGTTGCCATAGCAAAAGGGAGCCTGTGAAGACATTTTCTAGTGAGCAGGTGTTTCTCCAACAATTGTTTTTGATTAATGGATCAAAGAAAGGTCAGCAAATAATGTAAGAGGATCATCCCACATAGACCCTAAAATAAAAAATCATGAAAGAGGGAAAGGGAAGAAAAGAAAGGGAGAGGATTTTGCTGAACTGGGATGTCAACAGAGCTATAATCAGTCTTTGGGTTTAAATTATAAAACCACAGATTTAGAATTGAAAGGGACATTTAGAAATCATTGAGTTCAACCCCTTTATCTTATAGGTAAGGAATTCCCTTTTTTAATCTGGTCAGAGGACTCTTTTTTTTTTTTAAAATTAAAGCTTTTTAATTGCAAAACATATGTATGGGTAATTCTTCAACTTTGCCCCTTAAAAAGCTTTCCGTTACAAATTTTTTCCCCTCTAGTCCCCACCCCTCCCCTAGATGGCAGGAAGTCCACTACATGTTAATTATGTTAAAATACTTGACAAATTAAATATATGTATACATATTTCCACACTTATCTTGCTGTGCAAGAAAAATCATATCTACAAAAAAAATCTGAGAAAGGAAACACAATGCAAGCAAACATCAATAGAGGAGCATGAAAATGTTATGTTGTGGTCCACATTTCATATCCCTCTCTCTGGGTGTATGTAGCCTTCTTCACTGACCAATTGGAAATGGTTTGAAGCATTTCATTGTTAAAGAGAGCCATTTCCATCAGAACTGATCATCATATAGTCTTGTTGTTGCCGTGTATAATGATCTCTTGGTTCTGCTCATTTTGCTCAGCATCAGTTCAGGTAAGTCTCTCCAGGCCTCTCTGAAATCATCCTGCTGGTCGCTTCTTACAGAACAATAATATTACATAACATTCATATACCACAATTTATTCAGCCATTCTCCAATTGATGGGTATCCATTCAACTTCCAGTTTCTAGCTACTACAAAAAGGGCTGCCACAAATATTCTTGCACATGTGGGTCCCTTTCCTTCCTTTAAGATCTCTTTGGAATATAAACCCAATAGAAACATCAAAGGGTATGTACAGTTTGATAATTCTTTGAGCATAGTTCCAAATTGCTCTCCAGAATGGTTGGATCCGTTCACAGTTCCACCAACAATGTATCAGTGTCCCAGTTTTCCCACATCCCTTCCAACATTCGTCATTATCTTTTCCTGTCATTTTAGCCAATCTGAAAGGTGTGTAGTGGTATTTCAGAGTTGTTTTAATTTGCATTTCTCTGATCAATAGTGATTTAGAACACCTTTTCATATGACTAGAAATAGTTTTAATTTCATCATCTGAAAATTGTCTGTTCATGTCCCTTGACCATTTATCGGTTGGAGAATGGCTTGAATTCTTATAAATATGAGGCAATTCTCTACATATTTTAGAAATGAGGCCTTTATCAGAACCCTTAAATGTAAAGATAATTTCCCAATTTATTGCTTCCCTCCTAATCTTGTCTGCATTACTTTTGTTTGTACAAAAACTTTTTAACTTAATATAGTCAAAATTATCCATCTGGTGTTCAATTAGGAGTTACAGATATTCTTTGGACATAAATTTATTCCATCTCCACAGGTCTGAGAGGTAAACTATGTTACGTTCCTCTAACTTGCTTACAAAGTCACTCTTTATATCTAGATCATGAACCCATTTAGATCTTATCTTGGTATGTGGTGTTAGGTATGGGTCAAGCCCTAATTTCTTCCACACTACTTTCCAATTTTCCCAGCAGTTTTTGTTGAATGATGAGTACTTATCCCAAAAGCTGGGATCTTTGGGTTTATCAAACACTAGATTGCTATAGTTATTGCCTAGTTTGTCCTTGTGAAGCTATCCCATGCCACTGATCAACTACTCTATTTCTTAGCCAGTACCAAATCGTTTTGATGACTGCTGCTTTATAGTATAGTTTTAGATCTGGCACAGCAAGACCACCCTCATCAGCCTTTTTTTTTTTCATTAATTCCCTTAAGATTCTTGACCTTTTGTTCTTCCAAATGAACTTTGCTACTATTTTTTCTAGATCTGTAAAATAATTTCTTGGGAGTTTGATTGGTATGGCACTAAATAAGTAGATTAGTTTGGGTAGTATTGTCATTTTTATTATATTTGCTCGACCTACCCATGAACACTTGATGTTTTTCCAATTTATTAGGTATGACTTTATTTGTGTGGAAAGTGTTTTGTAGTTTAGTTTGTATAATTCCTGACCTTTCCTTGGAAGATAGATTTCCAAATATTTTACACTATCAACATTTTTGAATGGAATTTCTTTTTGTATCTCTTGCTGCTGAACTTTGTTGGTAATGTATAAAAATGCTGATGATTATGTGGATTTATTTTGTATCCTGCAACTTTGCTAAAGTTGTGAATTGTTTCTAGTAGTTTTTTAATTGAGTCTCTAGGGTTCTCTAAGTATACCATCATGTCATCTGCAAAGAGTGATAATTTGGTTTCCTCATTACCTATTCTAATTCCTTTAATCTCTTTTTCTTCTCTTACTGCCAAAGCTAACATTTCTAATACAATATTAAATAGTAATGGTGACAGTGGGCAGCCTTGTTTCACTCCTGATCTTATTGGGAATGGTTCTAGTTTGTCCCCATTACATATGATGCTTGCTGATGGTTTTAAGTAGATGCTACTAATCATTTTAAGGAAAAACCCATTTATTCCTATACTCTCTAGTGTTTTTAATAGCAATGGGTGTTGTTTTTTTTTTTATCAAATGCGTTTTCTGTATCTATTGAGATAATCATGATTTTTGTTAGTTTGGTTATTAATATAATTGATTATGCTGATAGTTTTTCTAATATTAAACCAGCCCTGCATTCCTGGTATAAATCCTACTTGGTCCTACTGTATTATCCTGGGGATGACTTTCTGTAATCTCATTGCTAATATCTTGTTTAAAATTTTTGCATCAATATTAATTTAATTTAATTTTATTTCTTTTTCTTTTTTATTTTATTTTTTGCTTATTTTTCCTGAGGCAATTGATGTTAAGTGACTTGCCCAGGGTCACACTGCTAGGGAATGTTAAGTGTTTGAGACCAGATGTGAACTCAGATCCTCCCGACTTCAGAACTGGTGCTCTATCCACTGCGCCACCTAGCTGCCCCTTTTCTTTCTTTTAAAAAAAAATATTTTACTTTTTCCAAATACATGTTTTTTTCTCCTTCCCCCCTCCCCAACACAGCAAGTAATCTGATATAAGTTAAATGCCTTGCCCAGATTTCATCATGCATTTGCATGAATACCCAATAGAGACTTCCACTAAAGTCTTCTAATGCTTTGTTATGACATGTGAATGACCTTGGATTTTTTTAATTAAAAATTTTTAAATATTCATTTTGAACTTAAATGCAAGGACAAAAAAACAGAACATTTCCAAGTACACAGCACAACATAAAGAGTATTCAATATGAAATGATTACTTTCCATTTCATGTTCACTTTTTTTTGCAGAATTATGTAAGTAATACCAGATCATTTTCCAAGCTACCTTGCTTTTTTATTCTTCCTTCCAAGTTTTCTTTTGTTTTCTGCTCTACAATTTTCATTTTTCCCCTTTCCTTTACACTCTATCTTAGAGAAGACTACTATTAGACACAAATATGTGTATGTGTGTGTATACATATATATATATACACAGATATATATATATGTAAAAGCATACTATACATATTTCTATTTATCAGTTCTTTCTCTGGAGGTGGATAGCATTTTCCTTCATAGATCCTTTGTAGTTGATTTTCTTATTTATAGTACTCAAAATGACTTAGTTGTTCAAAGTTGTTCTTAAAACAATATTGCTTTTGGAACTATGCTCAAAAAGTGATCAAACTGTGCATATCCTTTGACCCAGCAGTGTTTCTACTGGGCTTATATCCCAAAGAGATCTTAAAGGAAGGAAAGGGCTCCACATGTGCTAGAATGTTTGTGGCAGCCCTTTTTGTAGTGGCTAGAAACTGGAAGCTGAATGGATGCCCATCAATTGGAGAGTGGCTGAATAAGTTATGGTATATGAATGTTATGGAATATTATTGTTCTGTAAGAAACGACCAGCAGGATGATTTCAGAGAATTCTGGAGCATGAGCTGATGCTGAGTGAAATGAGCAGAACTAGGAGATCATTATACATGGCAACAATATTACTATATGATGATCAATTCTGATGGACATGGCTGTCTTCAACAATGAAATTGTTTCAAACAAGTTCCAATTGTTCAGTGAAGAACGCCATATACACCCAGAGAGAGGGATATGAAATGTGGACCACAACATAACATTTTCATGCTCTCTACTGATGTTTGCATTGTGTTTCCTTTCTCTGATTTTTTTTCTTGTAGATACGATTTTTCTTGCACAACAAGATAAGTGTGGAAATATGCATACATATATTCAAATTTTCAAGTATTTTAATATAATTAATATGTAGTGGGCTTCCTGCCATCTAGGGGAGGGGAGGGGACTGGGGGAAAAATTTGTAAAGGAAAGCTTTGTGAAGGTCAATATTGAGCAACGACCCATACATATGTTATGCAAATAAAAAGCTTTAATAAAAAATAAATAAATAAATTCTATCAGTGTTATCCTATTTCATTATGTCTACAAGAATTATTTTAGAGGGCATTTAGATGGCACAGTGTACCAACTCTGAAGTTAGGAGGATCTGAGTTTGTATCTGGTTTCAGAAATTATTACATAATTTTATGTATGTAAATATGTATATATGTATGTATATAACTTTACATAACATTACATAACACACTAGTTGTGTGACCTCAGGCAAATCATTTAACCCCAATTGCTTTGCAAAAAAAAGAAAAAAATGTTTTAGAAGTTAAGCTTCTACGGAATAAAGACTGTTGTATGTATGTAGCATGGGCTCCCCACAGGTTCCTACATGACTCTGAGATGAATCTTCAATTTCCAGATTCCAAAATCCAGAATTTCCAGATTCCTGTTTTAGAATGGTACCTATTAAAATTCTCCACTCCAATCTCCTATCCAAAGATTCTTTGACAGAATGAGCCAGGTGACATATGAAATTAGAGCAAAAGACATTTAACTAAAATTATGCGAAGGAAACAAAAAGGAATTGAATATAATTATAAATGTTCCAGGATTAACTTCTCTGTTTCCCAACATGGCAAAGGAGGGAGGCATTACATTTTGGCCCAGTGGAAGTCTTGATGACTCTGGTTTTATTGGAGTGACAATCTAGATGGCACTAGTTTCTAGTGACACAGTAATCAAACAAACACTCTTATTGCATGTCTTTTGTTTTCTGCCACCATTATAGTCTAGACTTTTCTTCCCAGCTGTCCACATATTTGTTGTCTATTACCATCCACATCTCACCAATCCTTGGAATATTCTGATCGCCTCTTTGAAGCTCATTTTATTGAAAATACTCTTACCTAATCAGAATACACTTTGGGTGACATTACCATATTATGGGGCTCATAAACAGTCTTCAGGGAAATGTAGTCCAGATCATTTTCCCCAATATATGAGATCCTCAGTCCTTAACAGTGTGGAAATATCAAATCCTAGGTTTTAAAGCTGGAAGATACCTGGGAGATAGTCTAGTCCAAAGCCCTCCCTTTCAGAAAACAGAGTCCCACAGAGGGGAAGTGTCTTGCTCAGTAGTTAGTGGCAGATCCAGACAAAAACCTAAGTTTTCTAACTCCAGGCATGGTTTTCTTTCCATACAACCTTCTCTGTGCAAACCCAGAATCCTCCAACAAAAACTTGCGTAGTGAACAGAAGCAGACAGGGGAATATTCCATCATTACAACACTGGAGGACCAAGATGTGTGTGTGTGTGGGGGGAGTTTACCATGCTGTCTAGGGTCCAAAACTTGTAGATTCTTCTAGGACCATGGATATAACTGTTTGCCTAAAGTAGTAGTAGTCCTAAAGTGAGCTTCACAGCCTCCAAAGGGTGAGACATAAAATGGTCCATGAATTTAAATGGGAAAAATGGCATCTTCATTTTCAATAATCTCTCATTGAAATTTAGCAAGCCAGGTCCTCATTTGTGCAAATAACAAATCCCTACTGTGAAGTGGTCACATTATTCAAATTCACTGTATGTTTCCATTGGGTTAGGACCAATAACCATATTTGACATAATTACAACTTAAGACCGGGCAAAGTCTAATACCACTTCATGGGATTCTTTATTTGTACCCATTGGGACCTAACTGCATTTCCTTTAATTATTTCCAAAAACATCATTAAAAGAAGGGGGTCTGTTGGCTGTTAAAGGGGCCCAAGGTACAAAAAGGTCAAGAACCCCTGTCCTAAAGAATTTTTGCAGACTCTATCCTGTCCTAGGGAGGAGGAGGGGGAAGAAGGGGTGAGGGTGGAACTTGGCCCAGGTCTAAAGATCAGATCTTTAAAGAAGGCAACAGGTCTCAAAGTGCTCCTGGCAGCTGCTAGGTGAAGACAGATGGCTCTTTCCCCCGGAGGCACCCCGTCTAGTTTTAATTTAGGTTCCCTGTACCTGAATTTAGACCAGCTGACCCCCTACTCTGGTCCTGTGCTATGCTCTCACCAATCACTGCCCATAACTCCAAGTTAGCCTGATCTCAGCCAGCCAGGGGCAAGGGACAGACGCATGGGTTTCTTAGTAGAAAACCCCTTTTTTCATGAAAAACTTATTTCCTTTCTCCCTAACTGCTCTTCCCCCTTTCCCTTTTTCTCCTCTTCTCCCATTTCTCTCTCTTTTCCTTCCCCATCCCTCCTTTTCTTCCTCTTAATCATCTTCTCTTTTCTTACTCCTTCCCTTGCCCTTTCCCCCTCTTGTTTGGGGCTCACAAGTTGTGTTTTACACAGACCCTCCCTGTTCCCCGGGGAAGCTCAGATCTCTTTTTGGCCCTTACAAGAAGCCAGCATTTGTTAATACTGCCCGGACCTCGGATCAGCTATACAGGAAATCTCTGACCCTTCCTTTACCTCTGACAGCTTTCATCTTGTAGGCAGCTCTTGGCAAGTAGGTAGAACATTGGAGTGGGAGCCAACATTTCTGAGATAGTTCTCTCTTTTCCTTCCATTTCTCTGCTTGGAGCCCCCATTAAAAAGGCAGGGACAATTTCACATGGAAGAGCTGGAACTATATTGGGAACTTGGTCTGGGTGGGAAGGGGCTTTATGAATGCCAATAATACTAGATCAACTTCTCTCATTACTTTGGATGTTTTCTGATATCTAAAAAACAAATAGGCTCTAGGGATTGAATTGATAAAGCCTGGTTCTCAAGTTCAGGTTCCTGAATTAGAATTGTTGGCAATTCTAAAAACTTCTGATTTCTCTTTTATGATTTGTTCAGGATGGAAAGAAATCTGGGAGATTCTAGCAACCACAAGCATATCTAGTCTTAGAAGGCAAATTCAGGAACATTGTATTGTGATTGGTGGTCTTCTCATTGCTTTCACTGAGACAAACCAGGTTTGGTGGCTAGGAAAGCAACTGGTTTGTTCATACTGAATTGGTCTGCATAATGAGAGTACAATGCCCCTTATTTCCACTGAAGGTTGAGTATTGTTGTCTGGACCACCCAGGACATGGGGAATCAGAGGACTGGAAAATTCTCTTCATAAAGGAAGAACATAGAACAATTTCCAGGATAAAGATACTGTGAATTCTGAAGAGCATTGTAGTATCTTATAATGCCATTTTGATGAACCTGGAAAAGTGACAGTCATTTCCACTCATAGCATCCTTATATAAATGTAAAAATTCTATAGAAATGTGCATCGTTTACTACAGGGTTATTACAAAGCCACCTGTCAATTACCTTCAACCTGGTTTAGCCCATCTACAGAAATGATTTACTGAAATGTGGCAGCTGTGAATATTACTACAGCTTCTTGGAGCCGCAGGTGAGAGTTGGGTGAAAGGTGGGTGGAAAGGGCTCAGCAAGCCTTCCCACCAGAGATGCTACTTGAATATCCCATAAACCCATCAGGGAGTTCAGGGATGTCTACCCCAAGGAGGTGATTTCCCTTGGTGGAATAGGTAGATGAGAATCATTTGTTCCAACAGTCATGAAGCTGGAGAAGACTTAGTGCTGGATCAGCCATGAAGACGCCAAGATCATCCACTGCATCCTGGATCATCATCAGACTTGTCTGGCCACTGGATCACTCTGGAAGAGAGAAGGAAGCTGACAACTTTGTATATCTTTCTCTCACTTAAATCTGGTTCATGCGAGTCAAGACATCAGCCAGTGATGTTACTGGCCCTCTCTGAAATGACGATGAACATGTTCAACAACATGAACATGAACAAATGAAGATGAACAACAAAGGCACCGCCTTAGGATATATCTAACACTATTCTTCGTTACTGTGTTAAAGAAGGGACCTTTCCATCTTTCCTTCCTTCTCCTTGTGGTAGTATCCCAAGGATGATAGGTAATAGCCTAGGTAATATGGGATCCAGGGATAGCTAGGCGATATAGTGGATAGAGCACTAGGCCTGGAGTCAGGAAAACCTGAGTTCAAATCCAGCCTCAGACACTTATGGCTGTGTGACTCCAAGCAAATTATTTAGCCCTCAGTTTCCTCATCTGTAAAATGAGCCAATGAAGAAAATGGCAAACCACTCCAATATCTTTGCCAAGGAAACCCCAAATGGGGTTACAAGGAGTCAGACATAACTGAAATGACTGAGCAACAAAAATTTGGGAGCTAATTGTCTCAGAGAAACTCACCAGGACTTGAAAAACAACTAGGGAAAAATTAATTTTTTTGTCAAACTCCTAAACCAGTGGAGAATTTTCTATTCTCAACTGCTAGGATTATTGATGGACAGAGGACATTTGGTTCTGGAGACACCATGTATGAACCTAATGTCAATGACTGGGGAAAACTGGGAGGCAGAGCAATATATGCCTAATGCCTGGGCAAAATACAGTTATCCCTTCCACACCTCGAATAGTGAGGGATGCTCCTGTGATCTGGAAATTTCACATAAAATTTTTCTGGCCCCTACTTTATACCAGAGAAGTATAATTTTTTCTTTTTCTTTCCTTCTATTTCTTTATTATCATTTATCATTATTATATTTACTTTTTTACAGTGCCTTATTGTAAATTTTAAGTTAAGTACTTGGTCATAGGCTCTGTGTTATCTGCTAGCCTTCTCATGTCATTTGTCACATTCACAAAAATTGTCGTTTAATTTCTTAATGCCATATTAATTACTTAATATTCTTAAAGATATATTAGAACCTTGATGGGGAAAGTCTCAGTGTAGAAGGGATAACTGTACGGGGGAGAAGTTGAGCAAGAACACCAGATCATTACTAATTTTTTTAAATTTAAGGGTTTTCCTTGGTTTTTCCTCTCCTTTTTGCTCCCTCCTCTTCCTGTTTGGGACTCACCCATCAGCCCAGATTGGTGAAGTCCCATATTCTGACCTTGAGAAGCCGAGACCCTGTTGGGAGACAAGACAAATCTGTTACTCCTCCCTAATTGGTTCAATCTCCCACTCCTCAAAGAAGCTGTTCTGAATTCTCTCTTTTCTCCTCAGGTCTCCCACACCACTGCCCCAACTTTCTCATCTGAGGACACTGATTCATAATTTAGAGAACAGGGAGATTATTCACTGTTGTGGGATCGTGGGATCTGGAATGTAGACCCATTATATTGTGCACTATTTTGTAATTGGGTTTCTATCTTAGCATGAGTTCAAAGGAATGGTAGCCTGGAAGGATACTGGGAAAGCTCTGCTTTCAGGGAAGGTGTTTGAAAGGTTCATGCTACTTACTTGTGTAATTTTTGATAATTCATTATTGATTAACATTTTACCTTTCTTTGAATAAATTGGAGACTCCTGCAGAGCTTGCTAGGATTCAAAAGTTCATCTTTGAATATGTCCATTAATTTTGTAAGCCATTCTATTGATTCATTAATCTGTACTGTGTACTTCGTGTAGTATACTACTTATCCTTTAATTCTATTTCTCCAAAATAATAAAAATTTTGCTTTGGTCAGCCATTATGAGGAAATTTCTTGGTCTCTAGAACCTTGTAATTTCTATGGTGAATCTTTTCCATCTGGAAACATGTATTAATAAATGAAATATATCTTTTTAAATAGCTTTTTATTTAAAAAAAATACATACAAACAGTTTTCAACATTCACCTTTGTAAAATCTTGTGTTCCAAATTTTTCTCCCTCTCTCCTTCCTCCTTCCTCCTCAAGCCAGCAAGCAATATGATATGGGTTAAACATGTGCAATTCTTCTAAACATATTTCTATATTTTCCATGTTGTGCAAGAAAAAAAGGATCAAATATACCATTTAAAAAATTAAAAAATGAAAACTTTTTCTGTGTTTGAAACTTGTTATGATAGGAGACAATACTCTCTGAATTACAGTTGTATCATCTAGAACACTCTTTCCATCCCTTCCTCCCACCAGATTTTAATATCTTTAACCATTTAAAGATCAAAAGGGAAAAACACAAGAAAGAAAAAAAACAAATCAACAACAAGCACAAAAAGGTGAAAATATTATGCTTTTATCTACAGTCTACATAGTTCTTTCTCTGAATGTGATGGCTCTTTCCATTACAAGTCTACTGGAATTGCCTTGAATCACCTCATTGTTGAAAAAAGCCACTTCCATCACAGTTTATCATCACATAATCTTGCTGTTGCTGTGTACAAGGTTCCCTTGTTTCTGCTCACTTCACTCAACATCAATTCATGTGAGTCTCTCCAGGCCTCTCTGAAATCATCCTGCTGATCATTATTTATAGAATAATAATAATAATAACAATAATAATCTGTAACATTCATATACCAGAACTTATTCAGCCATTCTCTGACTGATGGGCATTATTCTTTGTCTATTTATCAATTGGGGAATGACTTGTATTCTTATAAATTTGAGTCAATTCTCTGTATTTTTTAGAAATGAGGCCTTTAGATATGAACAGACAATTTTCAGATGAAGAAATTGAAATCATTTTTAGTCATATGAAAAGGTGCTCTAATCACTATTGATCAGAGAAATGCAAATTAAGACAATTTTGAGATACCACCACACACCTCTCAGATTGATTGAGATGACAGGAAAAAATAATGACAAATGTTGGAGGGGTTGTGGGAAAACTAGGGCACAAATACATTGTTGATGGAGTTATGAATAGATCCAACCCTTCTGGGGAGCAGTTGGGAACTATGCCTACAGGACTATCAAACTGTGCATATCTTTGATCCAGCAGTGTTTCTACTGGGCTTGTATCCCAGAGAGATCATAAAAGAGGGAAAGGGACCCACATGTGCAAGAATGTTTATTGCAGCTCTTTTTGTAGAGGCAAGGAACTGGAAATTGAGTGGATGCCCATCAGTTGGAGAATGGTTGAACAAGTTATGGTATATAAATATAAGTTATTTTTCTGTAAGAAATGATGAGCAGGCTGATTTCAGAAAAGCCTGAAAAGCCTGACATGAACTGATGCTAAGTGTTGTAAACAGAACTACGAGATCATTGTATATGCCAACAAAAAGATTATATAATGATCAATTCTGATGGATATGACTCTTTTCAAAATGAGATGATTCAGGCCAGTTCCAATGGTCTTGTGATGAAGAGAGCCATCTGCACCGAGAGAGAAAATTGTGGGATAGTATTTTCACTTTTTTTGTTTGCTTGCATTTTGTTTTCTTTCTCATTTTTTTCTTTTTTGATCTGATTTTTCTTGTGCAGCATAATTGTGGAAATATGTATAGAAGAATTGCACATGTTTAACATATATTGGATTACTTGCTATCTAGGGGAGGGGGGAGGAGAGCCCAGGAAGGAAAAATTTGAAACACAGAGTTTTTCAAGGGTGAATGTTGAAAATTATCCATGTATATGTTTTGAAAATAAAAAAGTTTTAAGAAAAAAAAAAGAAATGAGGCCTTTATCAGAACCCTTGGATGGAAAATTTTTTTTCTCAGCTTTCTGCTTCCCTTTTAATCTTAGCTGCATTGATTTTGTTTGTGCAAAACCTGTGTAATTTATTGGCAGCAAAATTATCCTTTTTACATTTCATAATGCTTTCTACTTCTTCTTTACCCATATATTTCTCCCTTTCCCACAGATCTGAAAAGTAAACTATCCCTTGTTCTCCTAATTTGCTTATAGTATTACCCTTTATCATTATGTCTAAGTCATGAACCCATTTTGACCTTATCTTGGTATAGGGTGTTAAATGTCATACATTTTTCCATTTTTTCCCCAACAATTTTTGTCAAATAGTGATTTCTTATCCCAGAAGCTGGAGTTTTTGGCTTTATCAAACACTAGATTACTATAGTGAATGACTATTGTGTTTTGTGAATCTAATCTTTTTCCACTTTACTAAATGAAACATATCTTGATCCTACAGTTAACAGAATACTGGTGATTATTTCTTCACTTTGCATAGTGCCTGATATATAATAATCATTTAATGAATGCTTGTTGACTGATTAACTGATGTGAGCTTTCTCTTCTCTCCTCCTTACCACCCTGTGAGTTTATGGGTGAAATGCTCTATTGTAACTTTTCTTACCATTTTCTTTCATTAAGTGAATTAATTTTGCTCTGAATTAATTGTGTCCTCTGGTAGCCAGAGAAAATGTGACCACACTTGTGGGAACTCCTGAACTGTTTTTAAATGGTTGCAGACCTTTGAAAACTTGTGGCAGATATGTTGAAATATAGTGGGGGGAAGGAGTAAGAAGAATGTCCCAAATGATACAAGAAATTTAGAGAGTATTGTGTCTTTCATCATAACAGGTAGCAAAGACATAAGGGGTCTCATTTCTTTTATTTTTTAAAATAATATTTTTCCAATTATATATACAAACAATTTAAATATTCATTTAAAATATTCGAGTTCCAAATTTTTTCTCTTCATCCCTCTCCTCTCCCTAAAACAGTAAGAAATTTCATATGTTACATATGTGTAATCATAATATTAGTCATGAAAGAAAAAAAACAGCCTAAAAGGAAAAAATAAAAAGTAAAGAAAATAAAAATAATATGCTTAACTCGGCATTCAGACTTGATCAGTTCTTTATCTAGTCGGACAGAACTTTCTATCGTGAGTCCTTTGGAATTGTCTTGAATCATTGTACTGCTGAGAATAGATGTATCATTCACTCATAGTTAATCATCACCCAATGTTATTGTTACTGGGTACAATATTCTCCTGGTTCTGATCATTTTACTCAGCATCATTTCATATAGATCTCTCCAGGTTTTTTTTCCTGAAATCTGCCTGCTCATCACTTCTTATAGCAAAAGAGTATTTTATTACATTCATATACCACAGCTTATCTAGACATTCCCCAATTGATAGCCATCCCCTCAATTTTTAATTTTTATAAATTTTTTTCTGTACATTTTGTTCCCCCCCCCTTTTAATGATCTCTTTGGAATACATACATAATAGTGGTATTGCATGATCAAAGGGTATGCACAGTTTTATAGCCCTTTGGGGATAGTTCCAAATTATTCTCCAGAATGGTTGGATCAGTTCACAACTCCAGTGACAGTGCATTAATGTGTGTCCCAGTTTTTCCACATCCTCTCCAACATTTACTATTTTCCAGAAAAGGAATTTTATGTGGTTTATGGTTAATGACACTTGAAGTGCCAGAGGAATAATATTGATCCCAAATATAACAGTGCACAATCAGCATGCTGGTATTGGTGGGAAATAACATCAGATACCATCTTTTGGGAACTATCAGTCTGTCAGTCAACCAGCATTGAGCTGCAAAAAGGAACTGAACACAGTCGAAGGAACTCCAGGAGATGATGATGTGCTGGGGAATCCCATTAAACTGTAGTTGTAAATGATATATATGTCTCTGGGGAAATGGTTGCTCATTGAAGGGCATCCTTATTTCTTTTTCTTTTTTTTCTCAATAATATTGCATTTTTCTAAAAACATGTAAAATGCATTTTATGTTTCCAACATTCATTTTTGTAAGTCTTTGTGTTACACTTTTTCTCCCTCTCTTCTTTTCCTTCCCTCATCCCCAGGACAGCAAGTAATCTGATATAGGTTAAATATGTGCAGTCCTTTTGTTTCCATATTTGTCAAGTTGTGTAAGAAAAATCAGAGCAAAAGGAAAAAACACCAGAAACAAACAAACAAATAAACAAAAAAGTGAAAATACCATGCTTGAATCTACCATTCAGTCTTCACAGTTCTCTCTCTGGATGGAGATGGCATTTTCTATCCCAAGTCTTTTGGAACTGTATTAGATCACTATATTGTTGAGATATCATCATATAATCTTGCTGTACAATGATCTCCTGGTTCTGCTCACTTCACTCAACATCAGTTCATGCCAGTCTTTTCTAGGCTTTTCTGAAATCAGCCTGCTCGTCATTTCTTATAGAACAATAATAATCCATTACATTCATATGTCATAGATTATTCAGCTATTGTAACTGTATTCAGTTATTGTAACTGATGGGCACCCACTCAATTTTCAACTCCTGGGCAGCTTTATTTTCAATGAGCTCTGCCATGAGTTCTATTTGCTTTATTCTTGGACTCATAGATTTGGATCTGATAGCCACTTTAGAAAATAGCTAGTCCATTCTCTTCATTTTACAATTTCTACTGCCCAGATTCCTCCATGAGTTAGGATGCACAACTTCCAGATCCTGCATGTATGTTTGGATTAGATGGTACTGATGGTCAGTGAGCTGGACATAGAGTTGAAAAAGAAAAAAGCAGACTAGATTGCTTCTGGGAAATTTGTAAAGCTCTTTTACTGACCCTAAGCATCTGATGAAACAAAGGCATACTTTTTCAGTGTTACTATTTTAGCACTGTTGTTATATGAGATCAAGACATGGAACATTACTGCCTTCAAAGAACTAAAGAAAGGTATCTGCAGAGGGCAACGAGAAAGTCTATAGTAGGTGTGAGTGGGCTGCAATGTTTAACCCATAAGGGTCTGAAAAAGGAGTAAAGGATATCATTGTGGAATTGCATGACAGAAAGAGAAGAGGTCTGTTTGTGGGGCAAGAGCAAGGAATGATATGTGGACTCTTCACTGGTACTCTCAAGGTGTCAGGAAAAAGGGAGGAAGGTCTTTAACATGTTGAGTGAACCTCTTAGGATAAACTTTTGGGAGAATATGGACAAGAATCACAAAGGATGGGCAAATATGGATAAGTTTTAGTCTTCACTGATGGAAGGAAATTGATTAGATCACAGATCCACAGATTCTCCTTCAGGAGACAACTGGGTAAATCAATAGAGTTAGGAAGATCTGAGTTCAAATCAGCAATGACCAATCTTATACACGATGGGAATATCCTTTATTCTGTGCTGTCTGATGCAGATTCTCTTATGTATATGTTTTCTGATTTCTGTTTTTCTGTCAACTTGGATTAAGGGATTTTGTTGGTATCTGCTATACATGTACATTGAAGAAGTAGTATACAGTGGGAAGAGAAGCAAATTTTGCATATGAAGCTTGGGATTACCATTTCCTATTAATTAATAGTGATCAATAGTTTAGCTTGAACCTTAAAAATGATATTCATTAGACTAATAACATTTAAGGGAAAAGATAGATATATTTCTGGTCCCCTTCTCTCTGAGGAGAACAAAATGATGATCTCTGGCCCCAACCTCTAGCTTTCCTTCCTGACAGAAATAAAAATCTCCCTTGGAGAGAGTAGGGGGAAGAGATGGTAGAGTTTTCTATTCTGGTCTCTTTTCAAGCCATATATAGACAGGCTTTGCTACATGAACTTCACATGTTAAAATGTATTTTTTTTAATTTTAAAAAGTTTTATTGATGTTCATTGTTTTTATGCCACGGTCACTTACTGGTGTATGCTCTGCCATGGAATCCTCCCTTTTAACAACAACAACCAACAACAGATAAGCAAAATCAATATATAAAATCACCTCATGTTATGGCATATGGAATATTTTACCTCTCTTATAGGGCAGGCAGGAAAAAGGCTCTGATAATTGAGATTATTTTAGTTTCATGGTTCTACCCTCTGGAGGTAATCCAATCAGAAATCCAAGTTAAATTTCTGAATTTAAATTTCTCCTATAAAATAGCTTATGGGCCATGTTTTCACAACTGCTCTTCTTTGGGTCAGTTTGCCACTGGCACTCTGCCTTGTGGTGTCTTTCCTTTTATCTCCCCCAATGCCACGTAGTATCTCCCCCAACAATATGGTACTCCCCAACCTCACTTCTCCTCCTTATGGTTAATGAACTCTTGTGGGGTGTTAAGTCCCTTTCAGGATTTAGCCTGCCAGCTAAGGACATGTCCCCCAACCTCACAGGATGCTCCCTTTCTATTGGGTAATTCCACTGAGGAACTTGCCTTTCATATGTTCTCCCACTCTATTTCTATTGTATTCCATCATTTTGTCTGCAACCTCTTCCCTAAATAAACCTGCCTTTTTTTTTGTTTTTGTTTTTTGCTTTTTGCTGAGGCAATTGGGGTTAAGTGACTTGCCCAGGGTCACACAGCTAGGAAGTGTCTGAGACCAGATTTGAACTCAGGTCGTCCTGACTTCAGGGCTGGTGCTCTAACCACTGCGCCACCTAGCTGCCCCCAAAAACCTGCCTTTTGCTAAAAAGAATGGCCATTGTGAATCCTTCACATGATCGAAGCCCAACTTTTGGTGCTTCTCCTAAGACGCATTATCTGATGCTGAAATGGCATTTGGTGCTACATCAGCCACATCATCTCTAATGAAAAGGAGGAGGTATGTTTCAGCTGTTCCCTCCTGGCTGCATTCCATGAAATTTCTCCATCATGACCCAGCGATGTCTTCATCTTGCCCCAGACCCTCTGTTTCTGGAGCCCCTCTGCTTGGAGGATAGAGAATCCTTCCCCCAACTTCCATATAAAGAAGGTACCCAGACTATCTCTTCATTTCCCACCCAGCCCTGATAACCTTTATCAGGTGACAGCACATCTTAATTGTTCATTAGGTATGAACAAGCCCTATACATCTTTGCATTTCAACTAGGTACAGCAGGAAGTCTATTCTGGTTGGTTGTGCTGATGGAGTGAATAAGACCCCCATAAAAAGATCCCAACAAAGACCCAATCTTTGATAGCTAATTAGATCATAAGGAGGAGTGTTAACAGGAGATGACCTGAATTCTGTATATTATTGGGAATCAAGCTACTTCCAGAGGCATTAGTAGGATAAAATTATCCTTTTGTTATCCTAAATAGCCCTTGTAGGTCCCTGTAGAATTCTTTGTCCAAGTCCTGGCATTGACTAACCCTCCAGTTACAGTATCCAATCAGAAGGCCAAATTATAAGGTTCAACCAACCCCCAGGTTATTTTTCTCCAATAAAAGAACCTACCCGTATCTTAATCCCCTCTCACTTCCTGCCAGTCAATGCGGGAATTTCCTCAATTCTTTGCAGGTTCATTAGGAACTTCCATTTTATTTTGCCTGGTAATGATCTCTTCCCCTTGGTTAATTGTGATTTCCATTAGGGACCTTAGCACCTGAGTCTTTCCCCTTGTTAATGGCTAACTCCCTTTGGAACATAGCAATCAGTCAATGGTATAGTAGTAAAATTATTGCCTTTTGATTTAGAGATGGTCTAAGCCTAAAAATTCTTTGTCGACATCTTGCTATACTGTAACTCCAATATTCTGTGGGGTCCAGACCCCCTCTCCCCAACATTTATTGACTTATATGGGGAGTCCTGAAACCTCAATTATTTTGGGGAGGTGTTTCAGGGCTTCTATACCCTCATCATTAGTAAGCAAGTTTGGCATTCAGGATTCAAATATATTGTAGCTTAGGGTGGAATCCATCTAGCTAAATGGCTGAAGAGAAATTTCTTGGGGAGCAAGGAGAAGAGCTGTGGCTCAGGTTCAGCCTTGATCAGGGTCTTTCCTCTTTCCTGTTGTCTGGAAGAGAATTTCAAGAAGTTCAGAGGATGTGAGCATCTGGACAAGACTCAGCAATGTACCTTGGACAGCAACAGATGATTGCAAAATCTTCAATAGGAACCAATATAGCTTAGATTGATGAGGAAAAACAGAGTCTGACTTCTGTAAGGAGCCCAGCAGAAATGCTATGCTGTACTTAAGGGGAACTGTCTTGAAAATTCCAACAAAAAGGATCCTGGTAGCTATAAGTTAATCTCTTTGCTATATGTGCTTTAAACCTGAGTTGCTATGTACTTGTGGTAGAGTCTATCACACTCTTTGGAGAATTATTTTGTACTCACTATCCAACTATTTTAAATATCCATTTTTAAAAGCTAATTGATTGACTGACCAATTGATGCAAATGATAATCATGACGAGGAAGCATAGTGAGGATTCATAAATTTTATTTTATTAAAACTTTTTATTTACAATACATATGCATGGGTAATTTTTTAACATTGACCCTTGCAAAGCCTTCTGTTCCAAATTTTCCCTTTCTTTCCTCCACCCCTTTCCCTAGATGGCAAGTAGTTCAATACATGTTAAATATGTTGAAATATATGATAAATCCAATATATGCATGCAAATTTATACAGTTATCTTGCTGTACAAGAAAAATCAGATCTATAAGAAAAAAAAACCTGAGAAGGAAAACAAAATGTAAGCAAATATCAACAGAAAGAATGAAAATGTTATGTTGTAGTCCACACTCAGTTCCCACTGGCCTCTCCCTGTGTGTATATGGCTTTCTTCATCGTTGAACAATAGGAATTGGTTTAAATCACGTCATTGTTGAGAAGAACCATGTCCATCAGAACTGATCATTGTATAGTCTTGTTGTTGCTGTGTATAATGATCTCCTGGTTCTGCTCACTTCACTCAGCATCAGTTCATGCAAGTCTTTCCAGGCCTCTCTGAAATCATTCTTCTGATCATTTCTTACAGAACAATAATATTCCATGACATTCATATACCATAATTTATTCAGCCATTCTCCAACTGATGGGCATCCATTCAGCTTCCAGTTTCTAGCCACTATAAAAAGGGTTGCCAAAAACATTCTTGCACATGTGGGGCCCTTTCCTTCTTTTAAGATCTCTTTGGGATATAAGCCCAAGAGAAACACTGCTGGGTCAAAGGGTATGCACAGTTTGATAACTCTTTGAGCATAGTTCCAAATTGCTCTCCAGAATGGTTGAATCTGTTCACAGTTCCACCAACAATTCATTAGTGTCCCAGCCTTCCCACATCCCCTCCAACATTCAGCATTATCTTTTCCTGTCATTTTAGCTAATCTGACAGGTGTGTAGTGGTACCTTAGAGTTGTCTTAATTTGCATTTCTCTGATCAATAGTGATTTGGAGCACCTTTTCATGTGACTACAAATAGTTTTAATTTCATCTTCTGAAAATTGTCTGTTCATATCCTTTGACCATTTATCAATTGGACAATGGCCTGAATTCTTGTAAATATGAGACAATTCTCTATATATTTTAGAAATGAGGCCTTTATCAGAACCCTTAAATGTAAAGATGATTTCCCAATTTATTGCTTCCCTCCTAATCTTGACTGCATTGGTTTTGTTTGTACAAAAACTTTTTAACTTAATATAGTCAAAATTATCTATCTAGTGTTCAATTAAGCGTTCCAGTTCTTCCTTGGACATAAATTTATTCCATCTCCACAGGTCTGAGAGGTAAACTATACTACGTCCTCTGATTTATTTATAATATCACTCTTTATATCCAGATCATGAACCCATTTAGGGAATCTGACTTGTTAATGCAAATGGGAATTGAGAAAGTAACTCTAAAGCAGGGGTTCTTAATCTGAGGTTTAACTTGGTTTTAAATTTTTTTATATTCAGTCCTGAAGTCAGGAGAATCTGAGTTCAAATTTGGCCTCAAACTTAACAGTTCCTGGCTGTGTGACCCTGGGCAAGTCACTTAACTACAATTGCCTCAGCAAAAAACAAAAAATAAATTATAATAGTATTTCAATACAATTGGTTCTCTTTGTCATTCTTGTTTATTTAATTTTATGCATTCATGCATTTATCTTATGCATTATTTTATGCATTTAAAAACATTATTCCCAGAAGTGTCTATATAGGCTTCATCAGATTCTCCAAGAGGTCTATTACATAAAACAGGCTAGACTTGTAAATGACTGATGGAGTTTTTTTATTCAGTTTGTAGAGTTTTGTTTTGTTTTATTGTTATTTATTCCATTAATATGTAAAGTTATGAGTATTAGGATTGTGTTTTATTTCTTTTTCTGAGGGGGGTATTTTTTTTAAATTCTCTTTCTTTTTAAAGTTAATACATTTGTCCTTGCAATCAGTTTCATTTCAACTACTTTGATACTAATCCATTTCCATGGTCTCTCTCTATTCACTCACTCTTGTCCACATACCTTTTCCTAGTTGATAGATTTTTAAAAAATAATAAATTTATGTTTTAAAATTTAATTATCTATTTTATTTCTCTTTTTACGCTCATATGAGTAGTTCAAAATTTCTTCTTTCTTTTTGGTTTTTAATTCATTTTCTTTTGCTGCATCTTTTTCAAAGAAGTTTTTCTTTGCTTCATTCTCTTCATTATTTCTCTTCCTTTCAATTCTATTTTGAATTTTATTTTCTACTTTGTGGGCTATTTCTTTTTTTGTTTCTTCTTTATTTTCTTTCTTCCCTTATAAGATAAACCTTCTGAAAGGTCTTTGTCTTCATAAATCTTGCACCAGCCTTTTTTTTTTTGCCAGCTTTAGTTTTGTGTAGTTCAGGCAATTCCATTTAAGCATGTGAGGAAAATAGGACAAAACTTTTGGGTCCCTGGCTAACAGTTATGTGCAATGAGAGATTTCTACCAACTCAGCTGATCTTGAAAGGAGTAAATTTATCCTTTGATTTTTCTCTCCTTTCCCATCTGAGTATATGAGGCTTCTACAAGACTTCCTTAAGGGAAAAAGTGACTCCTTTACCCTTTATCTATGTATGGGGGTTGCCTAAAAAAGATGGTGAAAACATGTATATTGATGCAGGAGAGTCTGAGCCTCTGGTTACCTTTCTTATTTTCTTGTGCACAGGTGACTAAACAATGGTCCTGAGAGATGAACTTTCAAAACTTCAGGGCTACCTGGGAACATGGTATTCCTGTGTCCTCAGTTGGTATCGACTGGCCCCTGGAGGAGTCTTCTGGAACTACAACGTTTTATGACATAATTACTAATAGTACAATAAGCCCAAGCTGTGCTCTGGCTAGCTAGAGAACAAGACAGCACAGAGCTGTGAAAGTAATATGGCTATGGTAGTCTTGCTAAGTGTTTCCTGTTTTACTGGTGTAAGGTTTTATTGGTTTATTGAGGGAATATGATAGGAATTATGAGTTGCTGTATCACATATTACATTTTTTGTCAGTACACTCATGAGTCTGTTGTGCTTTAAATTTAACAGTAAGAACTGCTTTAGGCACAGCAGGATGAAGCACTGCAAGCTCTTTCTGTTCACGAAGGAGCAGCATCTCTTGGCTCTTACCTTCCATACACACAGACCAGGATCAACCTGAAGGAGTCTGGCTTCCGAAGAGAGATTATTAAACTCCTTTTCTTGCACTCTCTGGCTCTTTACACTCCAATCTCAAAACCCAGGGGAAAATTACTTGAAGTTTGGGCTTGGATAATATCTATGGTTTCCCCCGAGAGGGAGAGAGTAGAAAGGTACTCAATGTGCAATGAAAATCCGATGTGGGACAGCTATTTATTTCCTTTCCACAGAAGCAATTCTAAGTAAAAAGGAATTTCACAAGTACACTTTTTAAAAAGATTTGAAACAATTAGCAGGAGTAGTAACTATTCAACTTTCGGGGAGGTTGAGAGTCAACATCTAAACAAGGAGTAATTTACAAGACTACCAAATGGGTATTTTATAAACTCTTAAGTGGTTCCTTGGTCCTTTCCTTTGCCTTAGGACAATACCGAAATGTTGCATCAGTTAAAACAGTTCTCATGTTTTCTTCCTTTGATTCTCCTCTGTGGAAAGTAGTTCTTCCCTCTAAACTTAACCTTGGGGAAAGGGGAAAGAACAGAGCTTTATTTTTCCTTAAAAGGTATCAAAATAATACCACAGACTTAAGACTTAACTGATTCAGGCAGGAGTGTGCTAATAAATATTTAACAACTAGCTCTCTAGGGAGAAAATTGTACTTTTAAATTTAATTTACAATATTAACATTTTATCCATTGCTTCCTTAAGTCCAGACAATTAACAAAATAACAAATTAAGCCCTGATTTGTAGTGTTTGTTACATTTGTAGTGTTTCTAAGGGATAAAGGCTCACAGTGAAAATTTAACTGGTTCAATTTGGCTCCAGCACAGGCCTGACCACAGAGGACTAAATTTTGACATAACTTCCTGGATGCCTGAGTCAAGAAAAGACAGATGTTCCAATTGCTCCCTAAGTTTTAACAGGCAGGGCAGCAGAAAAGCAAAGAAAATGTGCTCACCTGAAGGAAGAGTGCATCTTCAGTGAATAAGCTCTGAATGTCTTTCCTCTGCTGGAGATAAGTAAGACTTCTTTGGTTAATTGTTGGCATCTCCCTTCATTCCAGGCTAGAACCTGAGGTCTCAGACTAGCTTGAATCAGGCTTGGTCTGTCAAAGTTTTGTGTGGAAGATGAAACTTGAGCAGAGTCTTGAAGGAAGTGAACAACTGTGAAATAGAGCCGAGGATGCTGAACGTTCCAGGCATGAGATACAGTCAGTGCAAAGGATGGAGATGGAAAGTGGACAAAGCTGGAAGGATGGGCTAGTCCCAGTCTTTTTCCTGAGCCCCACCACCGGACTTATCAACTGCCTATAAGATATTTCAGATTGGGTGTCCCAAAGCCGCCTCAAATTCAACGTGTCCACAATAAAACTCACCACCTTTTCCCTCAAACTCGCCTCTCTGGAACTTCTCTATTACTGTTAGGATACTTCCCATGATCTACTTTTGCAACTTTGCCGTTATCATTAATTCCTCACATTCATCCCACATGAATCAATCAGTTGTCAAACATCTAGGTTTATGTCCCCCTTTCCCCACTTACATGGTGGCTAGACTAGTCCCAGCCCTTATCACCTCCTGTCTGGACTTTTGCAATGACCTCTACATTTGTCACTCTGCCTCTGGGCTCTTCTGAGCCCAATCCACCTTCTTTCATAGTTGTCAGGTGATTTTTTAAACGTGTAGGTCTAACAATATTACTGCTTTCTTCAGTAAATTCTGGTGGTTTCCTGTGACCTCTAGAATCAAATACAAACTCCTCATCATCTAGACTTTTCTTATATTTCTAGTCTTCTAGACTAGAATATTGGTCTTTTTATTGTTCCTTACAAAACTCCATGTCCATGTTTGTACTAGCTGGATCCCATGGTACTGGCTTTTTCTCATCCCTTTTGTATTAGAATCCCTGGATTTCTTCAAGACTCAGCTTGAGTATGATTACCTTCCATCTCTCTCTGTCTGTCTGTCTGTCTGTGTGTCTCTGTCTCTGTTTCTCTCTCTCTGTGTCTCTGTCTGTCTCTCTGTCTTTGTGTGTGTGTGTCTGTCTCTGTCTCTTTGTCTCTGTTTGTCTGTCTCTCTCCTCTCCTTCTTTCTCTCTCTGTTTCTGTGTGTGTCTGTCTCTTTCTGTCTGTCTGTCTTTCCTTTCTCTCTGTTTCTTTCTCTCTGTATCTCTCTTTCTGTCTCCCTGTTTTTCTCTGTCTTTCTCTTGTTTCTCTCTGTGTCTCTTTCTGTCTCTCTGTCCTGTCTCTGTCTCTCTCCCTCTGTTTCTCTTTCTCCCCTAATATACATATATATACTTACCTATTAATCTATCAATCCATCTATCTATGTATCTATACAGAACTACTGAAATTTTTAAAGAAGGAAACGATGTGGTCACAGAGGTGCTTAAAGAAAATAATTTTGTTATCTCTGTAAAGGATGGATTCGAATTGGGGAGCCTTGAGGCAGGGAGATGAATTAGGTTGCAATAGTCCAGGCTAGAGGTGAGGAGGGTCTAAACTAAGGTTGTGTTTTTGTGAATAGAGAGATAGGACTGAGTGCAAGAGTTGTGTTTATCTACACACACACACATACATATAGATATACATATAAATAGAAAAATTTTGCAACTGATCTGATATGTGCTTTCGGGACACTGGGAATTCAAGAATAATGCTGAAGTTGTAAATTTGGAAGTTTGAAGAATGGTGATAAGTTTTTGCATGCTACTTCTCAGGTAGAAAGAATTTTGAGTAAAAACCACAACCAAAGGGAAAGAATTTTTTCTTTGGGTCATCTGCTATTTTGATCTGAAATTCTCCTGTTCTATGACTCATAGTTATAAATATCAATGGAATAATCTTGATGTTAAGAGATCCTTTTTCGAGGCATATAACCCAAGAAGGGCAGATACAGAAAGAGGGGTCCTACATATATATACCAAAATACCCAGAGCAAGAGTTTTTGTGATAGCAGAGAACTAGAAACAAGTTGGATGCCCATCAGAAGAGAGCAGAGATAGCTTAAATAATTGTGGTACACGAATGTAATAGAATATTTCTGTTTGGCAAGAAGTAATAAATACATAGATTTAGAAGCAGAGGAAAACATGAAAAGATGCAAAGTAAAACAAGTAGAAGAAAGAAAACAATATTCACAATGACTACAATAATCTAAATAAAAACAAAAAAAATTGATAATGAATTCTGAGCAATTATAGTAACTAAACTTGTTCCAGAAGAGATGAGGAAATGTACCTTTATCTCTTCTTCAAAGAGGTAGAGGAATATGGGAATGAACCATTGTGTTGATAGTATCAGACTTAATTGATATGTGGGTTCATTTTGGACTTTTCTCCTTTTCCTTTTGATTCTTGTTACTAAGAATAGCTTTCTGGGAGTGGAGGGAAGAGAGATATATTTGAAAATGGAGGTGATACAAAAATGTATCAATACAAATTTTAAAAATATATAGATTTTTAAAATAATGACTTTTAGGGAGATGAAAACATAGCCCAAAGAATAACATGAACAACTACTCCAGTATAAATACAGTTAACATGAAGAGTCAATAAAACTTTTGTAAATTACAATGGTTGTTATGAAAATTTAAAAAGTTAAAAAGAAGGGAGAACACCCTAACCAGCAGCCAGCCAGTGAAAGAGATTCAGACAGTAGACCCAGCTGAGCAGCCCATTTCTGTCTAAGGTGGTTTCTAGTTTCACTATTCTCACTGGCTATTTTTCATCAGTTAAACTTCTTTAAATAACTACAAGTGGGAATATATGTATATATATAGACACATATATATTGTATAGAGTTCATTGAATAAGCAATGTTGAAAAGGAAACAGAAATAATTGATAACATAATTATAGATAGTTCATAATGCTAATTTTTTTTGGGGGGGAAATGGGAATAGTTCTAAAGTATCTTTAAATGGCCTTGTTGATGAGAAAAGTTGAGTTCATATTTTTTTTCCTGGTTAGTTCAGACCAGCAATTTCATCAGAAAGGCATTTTTTTCTACCAATGTAGGTTACTACTAGTCTGCTATTTATAGTCTTAGAGAGTTGTTTCTGACTTAAAGCATTGAAGAGTTAAGCCACATGCCCAGAGTCACACACAGAGTTTCAAAGGAGCCAGCTCATACAGGCTCAGAAAGAGCATATTGTTAAATTTTTAGTGTGAGCTTTTAAATCTCAAAAATCATAAAGCACTATAAATCAGGGCTTGATTTATTGTCTTATTAATGATCTAGATTTTAAAAAGGGATGGAAAAATGTTAATTATGCAGGTTAAATTTAAAAGTGTGTTCTCCCCCCAACGAGCTAATTGTCAAACATTTACTATCATGTTCCTGGTCACAAAACAAGTATGGGTCTTGGACAGAACTTGAATCTTGACCCTGAGGCCTAGTCCATATCAATTGTGATATGCTGTCTGTCAAGTTCATAGTAAGTTATTTTTTAAAAGACAGAGAATAGAATCAAGGGCAAATTAAATGAGGATGTTTACAAAATCAGGGAACAAACAGAAGGTAGAAATAGGGTCAGGAAGGTTAAAGACCGGAATGAGCTGAAGCTTGTGATGAATGCTAAGGACAACAAAAAAGCTTTTTTAGAAATGTTGGCAACAAAAGGAGGAACAAGGAAGTGATATTGGCTCTCAAAGATGATGATATTGAATGATCCAGGGAAGGAAGAGCCACTCATCTACTATTTTGTTTCTTTTTTCTAGCCAAGGCAAATTATCTTTTTAAAAAAATTTTCCCAATAGTATTTTATTTTTCTAAATAAATGTAAATATAATTTTCAACATTCATTTTTGTAAGACTTTGTGTTCCAAATTTTTCTCCCTTCCTCTATACTTCCCTTCTCCCCAAGACAGCAAGCAATCTGATATAGATTAAATATGTGTAGTTCTTTTAAATATATTTCCATATTTGTCATGTTATTTAAGAAAAATTAGATCAAAAGAAAAAAAACATGAAAAAAACAAGCAAACAAACAACCATCAAAAAAGAGAGATGAAAATACTATGGTTCAATCTATATTCAGTCTCCATAATTCACTCTCTGGATGCAGATGATATTTCCCATCCCAAGTCCATTGAAATTGCAAGGCAAATTATCTTTATACTGGAAAGAATGAAACAAAGAAGGTTAGCAGGGAATCAGAGCATTTTCATTTTAAGTGAAGAAAGAAAAAGAGAACCCTGAATTGTCCTCAGTGCATTTCAAATCATGAGGTCCAGGTGAATTGCAGTTTAGGGACTAAAAGAACTGGTGGTAGTGATTGTTGAACTAACACTGATGATCCGTGAGGAATCACAGGAAACAGGAGAAGGGTAGCTAGGGAGCTCAGAGCATAGAGCACTACTGAACAACAAAAGTAAACAGAAGACATGTTTCTAGTAGTATAGACTGGCAAATATCCACTATTTCAAGATTGGAAAGAAGGAAAATTCTCCAAATTACAGGCTTGATTGATGTTAAACATTCTTGATAAAATGATAGAAAGCATTATTAAAGAGGTAGAACATTAGCAGCCAGAAAGGGAAAAAGTAAGAATTTTGAGCCTGAATGAGTCCTTTGTGAACAGGTCTTCCAAACTAACCTCATTTCCTTTTTTTTAATAGACTGAAGTCTTAATATGTTAAATAGAATATTTTGAAACAAAGTCCCAAATAAATACCACAGACTGCAAGGCATTGGCTAAATCTCACAAGATGTCTGTTTGGACCAGATGGAACTATGTGGGCAGAATAATAGTAATAGTAGGTGGATTTGTAATTGGTTGAATAACTGGAGCTAATTAGGGGTTACCTCAGCATGAGACAGGAGATGGAGCAGTGTGTGACATGGCTTCTGTCCTTTGATCTGTTCTGATCATGTTATTTAATTATTATTTTTTTAATTAAAGCTTTTTAATTGCAAAACATATGTATGGGTAATTCTTGAACATTGACCCTTACAAAGCTTTCTGTTAAAGATTTTTCCCCCCTACTCCCCACCCCTCCCCTAGATAGCAGGAAGTCCACTACATGGTAATTATGTTAAAATACTTGACAAATTGAATATATCTATACATATTTCCACACTTATCATTGTTGTGCAAGAAAAATCGTATCTACAAGAAAAAAAATCAGAGAAAGGAAACACAATGCAAGCAAACATCAATAGAGAGCATGAAAATGTTATGTTGTGGTCCACATTTCACATCCCTCTCTCTGGGTGTATATGGCTTTCTTCACTGAACAATTGGAACTGGTTTGAAACATTTCATTGTTGAAGAGAGCCATATCCATCAGAATTGATTGTCATATAGTATTGTTGTTGCTGTGTATAATGATCTCCTGGTTCTGCTCATTTCGCTCAGCATCAGTCCATGCAAGTCTCTCCAGGCCTCTCTGAAATCATCCTGCTGGTCGTTTCTTATAGAACAATAATATTCCATAACATTCATATACCATAATTTATTCAGCCATTCTCCAATTGAAGGGCATCTATTCAATTTCCAGTTTCTAGCCACTACAAAAAGGGCTGCCACAAACATTCTTGCACATGTGGGGCCCTTTCCTTCCTTTAAGATCTCTTTGGGATATAAGCCCAATAGAAATGCTGCTGGGTCAAAGGGTATGCACAATGTGATAACTTTTTGAGCAGAGTTCCAAATTGCTCTCCAGAATGGCTGGATCCATTCACAGTTCCACCAACAATGTATCAGTGTCCCAGTTTTCCCACATCCTCTCCAACATTCGTCATTATCTTTTCCTGTCATCTTAGCCCATCTGACAGGTGTGTAGTGGTATCTCAGAGTTGTCTTAATTTGCATTTCTCTGATGATCATGTTATTTATCAATGATCTAATTAAAGGCAGATAGGATATACATATCAAGTTTTCAGATGACATAAAGCTGGAAGGAAAAATTAATATGTTAACTAAAACAATAAAGATTTTTTAAAATTTTTTTATTAATACTTTTTATTTGCAAAACATATGTATGGGTAATTCTTCAACATTAACCCTTACAAAGCTTTCTGTTACAAATTTTTCCCCCTATTCTCCACCCCTCCCCTAGATGGCAGGATATCCACTACATGATAATTATGTTAAAATACTTAAGAAATCGAATATATGTATACTTATTTCCACACATCATTTTTGTGCAGGAGAAATCGTATCTACAAGAAAGAATAATCAGATAAAGGAAATACAATACAAGCAAACATCAATAGAGAGCATGAAAATGATATGTTGTGGTCCACATTTCACATCCTTCTCTCTGGATGTATATGGCTTTCTTCACTGAACAATTGGAACTGGTTTGAAGCATTTCATTGTTGAAGAGAGTCATGTCCATCATAATTGATCATCATATAGTAAACAATAAAGATTAATGAGGTTTCAGCAGGCTAGAAAAGGGGGTCCAACAAAATAAGGTGAAACTGAATAGGAATCTTGTTTTGTTGTTCAGTCATTTTGAGTTATGTCCAATTCTTTATGACATCATTTCGGGTTTTCTTACTGGAGTGGTTTGTCATTTCCTTCTCCAACTCATTTCATAGATAAGAAAACTGAGGCAAATAAGTGTAAGTGCCTTGCCCAGGATCACACAACATAATTAACATGTAGTCTGAGGTTGAATTTCAACTCAGGAAGATGTCTTCCTGACTTCAAGTCCAGTGCTCTATCCACTGCACTACTTAAGCTGCTCCTAGCAATGTTATACTTCAGTATAAAAATTCAGCTGTAACTGGTCTAAAATGTAGATAAAGGTTCATTTTTTTAAAGGCTTGGGGAACTTCAAGTTCACTATAATATTAATGACCAGTATATTAAAGTCTACAAAGTGCTTTACATATATTAGTGGCAGTTATCTTAAATAAATATTATTTTTTCCATTTTACAGATGAGGAAACTGACAGAAGTGTCAAGACCAGTCCAAGATCATGAAGCTAATTAGTGTTGGAGGCAAGACTATGACACTGGTTTTCCTGTCTCCAAGTCTAGCATTCTAGACACAATATTATGAATATGAGTCCATAGTTTCATGGGTAGCCAAAAAATTTAATATGATCTTAGTGATGTAGCAAATAATGTGGTTTATAAGCTCAAGCACCAAATGCTGCAATTTAGGAGAATACCAAATATTGGGGTTCAGTCATATGAAGAATTCACAATGGCCATTCTCTTTGGCAAAAAGTAGGAGAAAAGGTGACAGAAGAAATGAAGAGATACAATAGAAAGTTGGAAGAGCACATAGCAAGGACATTTTAATAATTAATGATGGAAAAGACAAGTTCCCTAGCCAGGAGCAAGGAAACATCCCAAGAGGTTGGGGTATGTCCTTACCTGGCCACACCCTAAAATTAGCTATAAGAAGGAGAGCTGCCAATGAGGAGATGGTATCACGAGGCAGAATGTTGTGATGGACTGACCCAAAGGAGTTCAGCAAAAATGGTGTGGGCCATGGACAGATTTATAGGGAAAATTTAACCTCAGGGACATGACTGGGATTTCTGACGGAACATAGCCAGGTGAGACTGCCCACAGCCTCCACAAAAATGGACTTCAGGGATAACTTGGATTTTTTGGCTGGACCTAGTAAAGGGGAACTATAACATTAAACTAGTCCCCATCAGTAAACTTCCCTGTTTGCCTCAGGGCAATACTTTAGTTTTTCTCTGCCAACTACATCCAGCCATCCAGGACCTCATCATTAGGTTCAATTAATAGAGATATAAATACTTACGTAGAGTAAGTACTTAATAACTAATATCTAGCATTTACCTAGTGTTTAAAGGTTTGCAAAGTACTTACAAATACGATTCCGTTTTATCCTCCCAACAATTCTGAGAGTGGGTGCTTTTGTTAATTCCATTTTACAGAGGCAGAGAGAGGCTAAGTGACTTGACTCGGATCACATAGTATGAGTCTGAGGGAGAATTTGAACTCAGGCCTTTCTGATTCTGGGACAACTAGGGCACTGGGTTTAAAATCAGAAAGTCTCATCCTTATGAATTCAAATTCAGCTTTAGACACTTACTAGCTGTATGATCCTGGGCAAGTCAGTTAATTCTGTTTATCTTATCTGTAAAAATGAACTGAAACCATTCCAGTATTCTTGCCAAGAAAACTCCAAATGGGGCCATGAAGAGTCAGACTAGACTGAAATGACTGAATGACAACAATACTTACTCTTGGAGATGTTCTCTTGTTGTTCATTGGTATCAAAAAGAGTAAATTTGTCATTGAAAATGCTTCATATTGATATAATTGGGGAGCTGTAGGATATTGAGGCACAATACCAAGAAAGACTTCAGCATGGGCATGAAACATCGAGACTCTTTAATTCCTAAATCTAGGGTAAAATGAACTTTGTTTTTAATTTTTAAATACTTTTATTTATTTCTTAATACTTTATTTTTAATTAATTAATTAAATTAATTAATGCTTTTTAAAACCCAATTTTTTGCATCTGGTCTATTTCTTTTCTAATCTGTTTACCCATAATTTCTCTTTTTACTTTTTTTTGGGGGGTGTATATGGGAGGAGCCAGCGTTTAGAGAATTTTTATAGGCTTCATAAAGACCATTTAGATTTCTGCCTTGGATTCTTTTCAGGAGAAATTCACCTACATAGACCTGAATGGCTGGGGGTGGGGTTCAAATTACAGTTATATTATGTGATTCTGCTTTTAGTTTCTTGGGTTTTGGGAAAAGAATTCCAGATGTATAAATTGCTTTGGGCTCCATTGAAATGAAAGGAATTAACCTTATACAAGAATCTTTTGTTACTGCCCTACTTTTACATGTCTTCAATGTCTATGTGCATAAATTGGATAATGGGACTAATTTACTTAAAATGCACAGCCGGAGTTTTAGGATTGATGTGAGGACAGTGCAATATTCAGCTTTGGAGACTTTGTTTTCATTAATAATATGCAAATGAACAGTGTATGTGTATTTCTGGAAAAATGACTAAAAAAAAACTAACCACTCAAAGGGATGGAAGATTCAGAGGCCTTGATTTTTACTACCAAGGAGCTGTGGCTCCTATGGCAACTCTGGTATAAGAGAAAGAGCATTGGCTTTTGAACTAGAAGTGTTGGACTAGAATCCATGATGGCATTAGAATTCTGACTTTGCTACTTCCCATCCAATAAGCATTTATTTATTTGTTTATTCATTCATTCATTCATTCATTCATTCATTTTTTGTTTGTTTGAAGCCTTTTTTTAAATTTAAGCTTTTTATTTTCAAAACATATGCATGGATAATTTTTCAACATTGACCCTTTTAAAGTCCTATGTTCCAAATTTCCCTCCTTCCCCTCTCCTAGATGGCAAGCAACCTAATATATGTTAAACATGTTAAAATATATGTTAAATCCAATATAGGTGTATATATATTATATATATATACAATTATCTTGCTGCAAAAGAAAAATCAAATCAAAAGGGGAAAAAATGAGAAATACAATAAAATGCAAGCAAATAATAAAAAAGGAGTGAAAAAGCTATGTTGTGGTCCACATTCAGTTCCCATAGTCCTCTTTCTGGGTGTAAATGACTCTCTTCATCACAAGATCATTGGAACTGATCTCAATTACCTCATTGTTTGAAAGAGTCACGAATTGATCATTGTGTAATCTAGTTGTTGTCATGTACAATGTTCTCTTGTTTCATTTCACTAGAGTTCATAGAAATCTCTCCAGGCTTTTCTGAAATCATCCTGCTGATCGTTTCTTCCAATAAACATTTATTAAACATCTCAGTTTATACACAAAGCATTGTGCTGGCTTGGATCATGGGCAACTGGACCTGTAGTCAGGAGGACTCATCTTCCTGAGTTCAAATGTGAACTCTGATATTTATTAGTTGTGTGACTCCTAGCAAGTCACTTAACCCTGTTTGCCTCAATTTCTTCATCTATAAAATGAGCTGGAGAAGGAAACGGGAAACCACTTTAGGAACTTTCCACAAAAACTCAATATGGGGTCATGAAGAACCAACATAACTGAAATAATTGAAAAATAACAATAGCCACAGATCAGAACTGGAAGGAACTTCACAATTTAGGTCGATGCCCTCAATTTACAGATAAGAAAACTGAGGCTCAAGGAAGGAAAACAATCAACATCCTCAGGGAGCTTATAATCTATCTCCTGTGGAGTAGAAGGGACATATAACATATAAACAAATATTTACATGTAAATATGAGAAAAAGGGAGATAGCACTTAAAACTGCCTCTTATTGCTGGATATCTTGCAATTATATCCAAAGGAGCTTTAAATGAAAAATTGTGGAGGAGGGAGAAGACTGTCTATGAGCTAAAACGAAGCTAGATGAGTAGCCTAGAAGTTTATTTGGAGATAAAACCCAAAAAAGAACCAGTAGTAAAATTTCTAGGTTCAAATGTCCACATACTCCATATGTGACCTGATTCCTTTCTGGAAGCTATGTCCCTCTCCATATAGTCTAACCTAGATTTTAGCAAGGGATTTGATAAAATAACTCACAATATTTTTGTAGGGAAGGTGGAGAAATGTGGACTAGATGATAATATAGAGATTCAGAACTGGATTAGCAGCTAGACTTAAAGAGCAGGTGTTAGTTAATAGTTTAATGTCAACATGACAGGAAGTCCCTGGTGGAATAATCAGGAATCTGAGGTGGGCCCTTTTTGACTTGGTTGAATAAAGACATAATCATCAGATTTGCAGGTGATGGGGAGTGGGGGGATGCAGATAGCTAATACAGTGAATCGGGAAGCAAATGGAGCTTGACAGGTCACAGGCTTGGGCTGAATTTAATGAGATGAAATCTGATAGGGATAAATATAAAATATACTTTTTTTAGTGAAGCTTTTTATTTTCAAAACAAATGCAAGGATAATTTTTCAACATTGACCCTTGCAAAACCTTGTGTTCCAATGTCCCCCTCTCCTAGATGTCAAGTAATCCAATATATGTTAAACATGGTAAAAATATATGTAAATCCAATATAGGCATATGTATAAAATATACTTTTTTAAAAAAGAAATTAACCTTATAAAAGTATAGGACAAGGAAGGCATGGTTAAACAGTGAATTAACCAACAAGCAATTATTACTTAATAAATATTTATTATAAAATAATTATATACACATATAATAAAATAAACAAATAAATAAATAATTATAAGGCAGGCACTGTACCAAGCTCTAGGAATACAAAGAAAGGCAAATGACAAACTCTGTTCTCAAGTAATTCACAGTTTGATGGGGGAGACAATATATAAACAACTTTGTACAAACAATGTCAGATGCAGGATAAATCAGAAATCATCAACAGAGGCAGGGTACCAGAGTTAAGGGGGATGGAGAATGATTTCCTCTAGAAGATGGGATTTTATCTGGGTCTTGGAGGAAGCCAACTAAGTCAGGAAGTGTTGATGAAGAAGGAATGTATTCCAGGAGTAAGTGAACAACCAGTGAAAATGTCCAGAAATGGGAAATGGAATGTCATGGGTGAGGAATAGTTATTAAATCAGTGTCATTGGATTTTGGAGAGAAATAAGGCAATTATGAAAGGATGAAGGGATTAGGTTGTGAAGGGTTTTAAAGGTCAAAAGAGGAAATTTTATATTTGATCATAAACAAAGAGATGAACTTCACATTCAATCCAAGATTTCAATCAAGTTGCAGCTGAGTTTTGCCGTCCTGGGTCAGAGGGACTTCGAGGAATAAGGGGATTGTCCTTCTGCACCTTAATTGAGCCACTGCTGGAGTTGTTGGTGAGTCATTTGAATCATCACTGACTCTTTCTGACCTCATTTGAGGTTTTCTTGGCAAAGATATTGGAGTGGTGGGTCATTTCTATTTTAATTCATTTTACTGTGCTACACTTGGTGAGCCACAGTTTAGGAAGGATATTGATGAAATGTCCACTGGAGGGCAATCTGGGTGGTGAAGGGCCTTGAAACCCAATCATACGAGGCTCCGATGAACAAACCAGAGAGATTTAGCCCAGAGAAGAAAAATATCATTTTTGGAGCAGGCCAGGGTGTCTTTGAAGGTTGTCACATTCAGGAGAAATTAAATTTTTCTGTTTGACCACCAGAAATTGCAAAGGGGACCATTTAGGCTCACTGTCAGAAAACTACAACAAACTTTTTTTTTTAATTTAAAAAAATCAAACTCTTTAATTATATAAATATGTATACCTATTTTGGATTTAACATATATTTTTACCATATATTGAATTACATGCCATCTAGGGAAAGGGGTGGGAGGAAGGAGGGGAAAATTAGAACACAAGGTTTTTCAAGGGTCAGTGTTAAAAAAATTATCCTTGTATATGTTTTGAAAATAAAAAAAACCAATAAAAAGAAATTTAAAAATATCAAACTTTTATTGATATGTAAATATCAATAATAAATATCATCAGCAATAACTTTCCCAAACCACAAATCTTCTCTATCTTCCATTTTAATAGTATCTGGTACATAAATAATCAAGTGAGCAACTTAAAAAATTATATCTGCTGTTTCATCCATCCACTTGCAATGGAAGAATTTAATTTCTCATTTAATTGATTGCAAAGGTTTTGATACATGAGCAATTCTCCTTCCCACTGTATCATCTTTTTTTCCTTTTTTTTCATTAAAGCTTTTTATTTTCAAAACATATGCATGAATTTGGAACTATGCTCAAAAAGTTATCAAACTGTGCATACCATTTGACCCAGCAGTGTTTCTACTGGACCTATATCCCAAAGAGATTTTAAAGGAGGGAAAGGGATCCACATGTGCAAGAATGTTTGTGGCAGCCCTTTTTGTAGTGGCTAGAAACTGGAAATTGAAAGGATGCCCATCAATTGGAGAGTGGCTGAATAAATTATGGTATATGAATGTTATGGAATATTATTGTTCTGTAAGAAATGACCAACAGGAGGATTTCAGAGAGGATTGGAGAGACTTGCATGAACTGATGCTGAGTGAAATCAGCAGAACTAGGAGAACATTATACACAGCAACAAGACTATACGATGATCAATTTTGATGGACATGGTTCTCTTCAACAATGATGTGATTCAAACCAGTTCCTATTGTTCAGCGATGTAGTCATATACATCCAGAGAGAGGCCTGTGGGAACTGAGTGTGAACCACAACACAGCATTTTAACGCTTCCTATGAATATTTCCATGCATTTTGTTTTCTTTCTTAGGTTGTTTTTTCTTCTTCTCTCTCTAGATCTGATGTTTCTTGTGCAGTAAGATAACTGTATAGATATGCATACATGTATTGTATTTGTCATATAATTTATCCTATCTAGCATGTATTAGATTACCTGTCATCTAGGGGAGGGGGGTGGAGGGAAGGAAGGGAAAAGCTTGGGAAAAAAAGTTATTGCAAAGGTCAATGTAGAAAAATCACTCATATGTTTTGTAAATAAAAAGCTTTATTATTAAAACAAAACAAAACAAAAAAACCAAAACAAAACATATGCATGGATAAATTTTCAACATTGACACTTGCAAAACTTTGTGAACAACAAACTTTCTAACAATTAGAGCTATTTAAAAGTAGAATGGGTAACTATGAAGATGGTGAATTCTCCATTCCTTGGAGATCTTCAAGCAGAGACTGGCTACTTATCCCATATGTGACAGTGGGGATTCCTTTCAAGGATGAGTTGGACTAAATGGCTGCTGATATCCTTTCTGAGTCCTCAGAATTTTGATTCTGGAGAAGGTACACGAGCTGAGTCTTTAATAAAAATAATAAAGTTTTTTTTTAAATAATAAAAAGCAGAGTTAAGGAGGGACATTGTACTATTCGTAGGATGGAAGCAGAGAAAGGATGCATGTTGCAGGGACAGGTTAGGACACTTATTTGGCTAGGTGCTAATATGCATATGAAAAGAAGCAATGTACAATAACTCTTTAAAGATAGGCTGGTATTAAGTTGTGAAAGACTTTGTCAAATGGCACAGGGCAGGTCAATGAGACCATAGTCATAAAGTACAGCACCTGAAGTCATGAAGACTCATCTTTCTGAGTTCAAATCCAGCTCGGAATGGATGAATCACATGGATGAATCACCTGTTTGCCTTGGTTCCTCATCTTTAAAATGAACTGAAGAAAGAAATAGCAAATTAATTCATTATCTTTTCCAAGAATACCTCCAAAGGGATCAGAGTTGAACATGATTGAAAGTGACTCAACAAAAGCAAACTGTTTTATTTTATTTTTATCTTAGAAGCAATAAGGAATTAGGGAGGTTTTCAATCAGGGGAATGACAAGGTTAAAGTGATGCTTCAGTAGGAACTTTTTTTTGCCTTTAATAGTATTTTATTTTTTCCTCAATTACATGTAAGGATAGTTTCCAACATTCATTTTTGTAAGATTTTGAGTTCCACTATGGCAAGGGCAATCAAACTGTGTTTGATTCAGCAGTCTCACTACGAGGTCTGTATCCCAAAAATATCCCAAAAATAAAGAAAGGAAAGGGACCCACATGCACAAAAATGTTGTAGTGACAAGAAAATTTCCATATCCCATAATCTTTTTTTAAATTTATTTTTTAATTTTATTTTATTTGCAAAACACACATATGGGTAATTCTTCAACATTAACGATTACAGAGCTTTCTGTTACAAATTTT
>JAJPUD010014539.1:0-40406 GCA_023553655.1 Myrmecobius fasciatus | reverse complement strand
TTCTCCTGGAGCACACCTGTTGTGCACCAATAAAGAGATAGAAGGTAAAATTGAGGAGGGCTGACAACCTGAAGAAATCCAGGAGGACTCCTCAAAGGAGATGTCATCTGAGCCAAGGCTGGGAGGACCCCAGGGTCCCAGATCTGGCCCTTTGAGAAGTGAGGCCCAGAGAGGTTTCACAGGTGGTAAATAACAGGTGACTCCTCAGACTACAAAATCTGCACTCTCCACTGTCCCACGCTGCCCCCAATGGTAGCTAAGGAAGTGCCTCGTCCAGCCACCTATCATCTCCTAGGTCCTTGTTCAGTGCTGGACTCTGTGCTGGACACTGGAAGGATGGAGAAAGCAAGCTCTGAGGCTGCCCTCAGGATGCTTACGATCTACAGGAGAAGGTGGACGCAAAAGGGGAACAGACAAGTCGTGTTCTCTCTCACACTATCCCCACTTACTGATGAAGAAACTGAGGCTCTGAAGAATTCCAAAAGGGAGAGGGGAAAAGGGGGCATCCCAGGAAAATTTCCAACTGCTCTCCAGCCCTGTCCCACAGCTTCCACCTTTTATGACTAACTCTTCACCTCGACTCTGGGGGGAATCATTGAGTGAGACACAGCTACTCTCTCATCGTCCCAACATAGGCCAAGTTCTCCAGGGATGATTGTCATCTGGCGTGCTTTCCCAGAATGAAGCCCTCTTAATTGGAGCTTGGATTCCTGCTCTGTGGGGACTTCCCAGGGTGTGGGCCCCTTCCACCAAAGTTGCTTCCAATACATTTATGATTTGGTAGAGAATCAACCAGTATTTAATAACCATTCACTCCTTGCCCTGCCTATCATCCAAGATGCCATCCCCTCTGTGACTTTTGAAGCCCTTCATGACCTAGTCCCTTTCAGTCTTATAATTTGATTCTTCTCATCCATCACTCCCATCCCCATTCATTCAGCTCCAGAGGCTCCCCTTGGGCCTCTAAGATCTGCTAGTTGGCTTCCAGAGCTCGTCCAGAGCTGGCCCTTCTTCCTTTCTGGACTTTTCCTCTCTTCCCCTCCACTGGGGGAGGGGATCCAACAGTCTGGGATCCAATGGTATTGGCCTCTGGGCGATCCCTTGCCCATAACCCTCCGTCTTGAAGTTCTGAGTGCTCTTTGGCTGTGGGTGCCCCATGCCAGGAAGGCTCTGCCTTCTCTGCCCCACCTCCTGCCTCTCTAGCCTCGGTCAAGCCCCAGCCACAGTTCCCACTTTTGCCAAAAGCCTCTCCTAATCCCCCTTCATTCTAGTGCCTTTCCTCACTAATTATCTCTAGTTCATCCTGCATCAGTTTCATTTGTATATAGTTATTTTTCCTGTGGTCTCCCCTTTTAGAGCAGGGATTGTCTTTTGCCTTTCTTTGTCTATCACTTAGCATAGGTCCTGGAGCATTCAGTAGGCATTTCATAAATGCTTGTGAATGACTATTAAACACCACCTGTGTTCCAAGCCCTGTGCTACCTGCAGCAGCCTGAAAGTTTATGGCCAGATCCATGCTATTAGTGTTGGAAAGTGGCATTTGAAGCCAGATCACCCTGACTCCAAGTGAGTTCCCCTTGTTCTCTGCCTCCTTTCTTTCTTTGAATCAAAAATCTCTGTTTCCCTGCACCCCCAAGTATTGCTGGGGTTTATGTGGGTGAGCACAGGCTTTGTGCCAAACTCTCTCTTTGCCATCTTAGTCAGACAGGCTCTGCCTCTTCTACTCCCAGGTTGTTGAGTCAAGGGACACCAGAACAAAGGTATGATCTTGGGCATGGCCGTGGCTTGCCTCAGTTTCCCTCTCTGGATAATGAGAGGGCTGTTCATCCTCCATCCAGTTTTGCCATGCTGCTGCTGTGCAAGCTTCTCCTTGGCTCCGTCTCTGTTTCTCTGTCACCGAACTTATTTATTTTTTTTGGGGGGGGGACAAGCTATTGGGCTTAAGTGACTTGCCCAGAGTCACATGACTAGTAGATGTTAAGTGTCTGGGGCTGAACTTGGACACAGGTCGTCCTGCCTCCAGGGCTGGGGCTCTATCCAGTGCCATCTACTGCCACTGACCCATTCTTTTGGAGGCTCCCTTTTCTAGTGCAGATCATAGCTGCTGGGGCCCTGAGGTGGCAAGTGTCACTCATTTCTCCAGTGTTCTCTTAGCCAGCATTTTCTGCCCTCTACACTGACCCTAGTGGGGACTCTGAAAAGCCCCAAAGGCTCTTCTGAATCATCACCTAAGCGATAACTAATTCTTTGGAAGTTGGTCTTCTATCCAGGAAGTGTGTCAGCAGGTCCCATTGAACCAACATACCAGACAGACAGCATGGCAGAGCAGCCACAAGGCCAGCCTTGGACTTGGTGCTAGAAGGGAGCTCTCTTTTACAGAAATGAAAGCGGAGGCCCCAGGAGGTTAAGTCTCCCCACCAAGGTCACTCCGTCAGCTTTTCCCCTCAGCCTGCACCTCTGCCTCTCTTCCTTCCAGCTCCATTTCCCATTATCTCCCCTCCATCCCCTTGTTCTCTCACGAGCCCGGTCAGTTGGCTCTCTCTTAGCCTAGGCCCACCACCACCTTTGGCACCTTAGCCTTCCTTGGCTCTGTGCCCCTCAAAGCCCTTACATCCTCCTGCCTTGTAAAAGCCATTCTGGGTCAGAGCTGGAGCTCTTTACCCTCAGAAAGGCTGTTGTCAAGGCCCCGAATCTGAGCAGAGACCAATGGAGACCTGGATGCCCAGCCTGGGCTGGAACTAGAACCCGGAGGAGAGACTGTTCCTGGCCAGAGGACCAGCAGAGGGCAGCAGTGACCAAGAAAAAGCTTCTAAGCCCTGCTGCTGGGAGCAGGCCAAGCACAGTGACTGCCCAGACCAGGGAGATGCCCTATCCACAGGCACCTGGGAGAAATGCCTTGGTGGTGGTGCCTTTACTGCCAGTGCTCTCTTTCCACTAGAACCTTTCATGGAGAATAGGGGACATTCAGAAGTGTGGCCAGCCAGCCAGAACCCCTCTAAGGACAGAGCTCTGTCCTAGGTACTCTGGGAGGAGGGAAGAGAAGAGAGACAAAATAAAGGAGAGGATAAATTGTAGCTGGCACTTCTTTAGAGCAAAGAAAATGCTCTTAATATGTGATCTCCTCTGAGCTCTCATAACTGCCGTAGGAAGAGAATCTTATCCCCATTTTACAGATGAAGAAACTGAGGCTCAAAGGGGCTCTTAAGAGACAGATAGATATTCCAGGAACAGATCTGGGTGTTCTTTAGCCTGTGGCAGAACTGGGCTCCTAGGCACTCCTTCCCTGGACTCCAACTCCCTTCTTAGCATCTTTCTTCAGCCCTCCCACAAATCCTCCCCCTTTGATCTGTGACACTTTGGGTTGACCCTTCATGTGACTCTCAGGGGAGTCATTTAGGGAGACAGAGCTGCAAACAGACATATAGAGCTGAACCTCGTTCTCTGGACCAACCATTACCTTACATGAACACAAGGAGTACAGCTCTCTTCTAGGTGAATGAATGCACAGAAAAGCTGGGATTCCAGCAATGTGGGATGCTTTTAGGATGAGAATTCTGGTTACCAAAGAAGACTCTAGTCTGCCTAGGGGAAAGGCAGCTGATGAGACAGAGTGCCAGGCTTGGAGTCTGGAAGACTGGAGTTGAAATATAGCCTCCCATACCTACAAGCTGTGTGACCCTGGGCAAGTCACAGAACCCTGCTTCAGTTTCCTTATCTATAAAGTGACCTAAAGAGGGAATTGGTGAACCATTCCAGTATTTCTGCCAAGAAAATTCCAGATGGAGTCACAACTGAATGAACGTCCAAAACTTTAGTTTTTTTTTTTATTTTGGAGTTTTTTAAAAAGATATTCTGATAATTATTTTAAAATAACTGGTTTCCTTTGTTATCTTGTGCATTTATTTTATGCATCCAAAAGTACAATCCTGAGAAGGGCTAATGAGACACCCAAGGTAACCAGGCCATTGAATCCAAACCTCTCATTTTACAAATGAGTAAACTAGAGCCCAGAAAGATTTAAGCGATTCACATAGATAGTAAGAGCTTGATTCAAGTGCTGCCCTTAGTCTGTACCAGCTGAGTGACCCTGGCTTAGTGCAGTATCTAGCATTCAGTATATGATCAATAACTAATTTTTTCATTCATGAACAAGTCATTTGGCCTCTTCAAGCCCCCAAGCAATTGATTCCTCAGACCACTTATCTGTTCACGTTGGTGGATGGAGATTCCACACCAGGAGTTCTACTGATGAGCCCAGGAGGCCCACCAAAAACACAAATTCCCCAGAAGAAACTATCCCTACTTCACTAGGCACTTGAGAGCCCACTTTTCCTTTTTTTCAATCACAAGAAAGCTTAATTATAGAGTGAGCCTGCAGCTGAGCTCTCTCCACCCTTCAGCATGTGGCCACTTGACGAATTTTCCATTTGCCTATTCCCCTCCCTTAGTAGGGCCAGCAGGAGAGGCACGGTCCATGGAGGAAGCTGAACCTTTCAGTGCAGAATTTTGTTATGGACAGTTTTTGAGGGGGGCACTGCCTGTATAACCTTAGGCAAATCACTGAAATTTCTGAGACTCAGTTTCCTCCCCTGTAAAATAGACTACATGGGCTCTAAGTTGCAATTAAAAAGCAGTGTCCTCTGAGCTGCAAATTTTCAATCCTATGATTCTAAGTCCCTTCCCCTTTCAGAGGTGACTGACAGGACACTGGCCAGAGCACCAGCAGAGGGCAGCAATGACCAAGAGAAAGCTTCCCAATCCTGCAGCTAGGAGCTGACTTGGCAGGATGGACTGCCCAGGCCAGAGGAGGGGTCCAAAGAGACAACCCCTGTCCACAGGCACCTAGGAGAATTGCCACTCTTGATTGGGATCCCCCTAGCTAGAACATCCAGAAATGTGGCCAGCCAGCCATTACCCTTCTGAGGACAGTGTCCTGTCCTAGGCACTTTTAGAGGAGGAGGGAGAAGAATAACAAAACAAAGGAGAAGATAAATACTAGCTCTCATTTCTATAGTCTAAGATTTTATCTGAGCTTCTCACAACTGCCATGAAGGTATTATCCCCATTTTACAGATGAGGAAGCTGAGGCTTTGTTGCTGTGTCTTTCCTTTGGTCTCACAGCTGATGTACAGGATTCAAACTCAGGACCTCTGAGGACAGATTACTTCTTTTTTTTGTCAGCAAGCATTTATTGAGTATTTAGTATGTGCCAGGCATTGTGCTAAGCTCTGGGGATAAGAGAAAAGCTTGGATAATGCTTGCCCTCAGGGAATGTACATTCTAATTGGTTCATAGTAGGTGCTTTATAAAATGTAGGTTGATTGATTTCATGCAAACCCCTGCATATGTAAACTTCTCTCCCCCCCCCTTTCCTCCTCCTAGAACCCTTCATCAGCTGTCCACCTAAGACTGGCATTAAATACTTCCCCATGTAGCCACAGCATTCTTCCAAAAGCTGCTGTATAAAACGTTCATCCTACCTTGGTGAGGCAAGCAGGGTCTTTCCAAGAGTTGCTGTGTAGAACTTTCTTCCTACCTTGGTGAGGCAAGCAGTGCCTTTTACTGATGAGGGCCTAATCGACCTGCCAGGTGGATAGAGGTGCCCAAGGAGCAGTTTGAAACCAGGTCTTGCTGACTCCACCCCAGACCTCTTTTCCCATGGCCCCATGCTGTCTGCCTAAGAGGAGCTTGCAAACAGTGGAAAAAGTAGAAATTACTTGGGAGGATGACTTTGAATCTGGCCTTGAGCCAAAGATCGATTAGAAGAAAGCCCCATTTATCCAGACTCCCTCCCATTTATCCAGACTCCCACTGTTCTGATCTTTTAAAAGAAGTAAACCTTTTTTCACATGTGGTAAAGTGGTTGGAAGATCAGCCTTGGAGTCTGGAAGACCTGAGTTCAGATCCTACCTCAGACATATATTGGCCATGTCTTTCTCTGGTCAAGTACTCCCAGACAATGCTCTAGGACTCTAATTTGCATGTATGCTGGGGTTCCCTGCCCATTGAAATACAAAATCATGGATGCAGAGTAGGAAAGGACTTCAGAGGTCATCTAACCCAGAACCTCACTTTATAGATGAGGAAACTGAGATTTAGAGAGAAAGTAAATATTTCTCTCCTCTTCTTTCTCCCCTTAGGAAGGAAACAAGTTGATGGGGCAACAATATGGCGTTGTGAAAAAACATTGATTCAGTCAGAGGATTTGAGTTCAAATTCTGTTTCTTGCTAACTAAAAACCTTTGTGGTCTTGTGAAACTCAATTAAATCTTTAGACCTCAGTTTCCCCATCTGTCAAATGAAGGGGATTTTAAGGTACTTTATCACTTTAGATCTTTGATCCTATAATAATTGGCAATAATAATAATGGCTAATATTTATGTAGCATTTTAAGGTTTGTAAAGCATTTTATGTACATTATCTCAAAGATAAAGCTCAAGAAAGCAGCTTCTAGGACGTGTCAATCACCCAATAAGCATTTATGAATTACTATGTGCTAGACAGGCAAAAACATAGTCCCTGCCCTCAGAAAACTTCTAATAAGAGAAGCAATATATAATAAGTAGCTAGAGAAACTTATACACAACATGTCCTGAGCAGATAAAGAGAAGATATCTACCTGGAGGGTGGGCCATTAGGTGGCGCCATAGTGCACAGAGCCCAGGGCTTGGAATCAGCAGTACTCCTCTTTCTGAGTTCAAATCTGGTCTCAGACACAAGGCTGAATTTAAATTCAGGGTTTTTCCTCTCCGCTTTCCATTAAGAGGCAAATAAGTAACGAAGTACTTAGCTCCTGGGTGGCACACACTAAATACTTTAATACGAAAGCTTATCTAGGGCAGTTGGGTACAGTAGATAATTGTGTGGGATCTGGAGCCTGGATTCAAATCCCACCTCAGATACTTATTGCCTCAGTTTCCTCATCTGTAAAATGAGCTGAAGAAGGAAACATCAAACTACTCCATTGTCTTTGCCAAGAAAATATCAAATCTGGCCTCAGATACTTACTAGATGTGTGACCTGGGCAAATTATGTCCTCTGCCTGCCTCAAATTCTTCATCTGTAAAATGAGCTGGAGAAGGAAATGGCCTAGTACTCTTATACTTCTGCCAAGAAAACCTCAAATGGGGCCCCAAAAAATCATACACAGCTGAGCAGCAACAAGAGTAGCTGGAGTGTTGCTTAGAGGAAGGCCCTCACAGCTGGAGGGAGCCAGAAAGGCCTCCTTTACAAGATGGGGTCATATCTAAGGCTTAAAGGATGCCAGGAATTCTCAAAAGGATTAATGGAGATTGAGAGCGTTCTAGGCACAGGGGATAGCTAGCCAGTGCAAAGGCATGATTCTTTGGGAGTCAGAGTAGAGCAGGGGGTGTAAGAAGCAGAAAGACAGCCATATACCTAGAATTGAATGCATGGAAGAGCATAACGAGTGTAAAACTGGGAAGATGAATGGACCCTGGTTATAAAGAACTTTCATTGTCAGACAGAAGAGGTTATATTTGATCTTGGAGGTAATAGGGAGCCACTGGAGTCTATTGAGGAGGGAAATGCTCTAGGAAAATCACTTTAGCAGCTCAATAGACTATTGATTGGGGTAGGATCAGGGTAGATGCAGCCCAGATACCTGTGGTGATGATTGAGGGTCATATAAGATGAGATCAGCATCCTTACCCTAAGATACTTCTATCCTTGGCCAGTAGGCAATCTTCAGTAGCAAAGACAAACTGGACTGTGTTTAGTGTAATATTTAGCACTCAATGTGTTTCACTGTATTCTATTTGATTCTTTAAAGAGAATACCAGATTCAAGTCCTGGCTCCTGCCACTTAGCAGCTGTTTGCTCATTTGCCTCTGAACTCCACATTTGCTCATCTGTAAAATGGGGATAGTATTCCTCTTATTACCTCAGTCATGGCTCATTTGAAGAGAAAATTGTGCAATGCTCCAGAGATCCAGGTTGATAGTGATACTCAGTTGAGTGTGACTCAATTCACCAAAATGTTATTATGTACTTAATGTGAACCAGAGAGTCAGCTAAGCACTAGAGATATAAACCCATATGTGAAATCTAAGATCTTCCATTATACATAAGTGTAAGGTAAATTTAAATTGTAAATAGAGGAGGGAGAGAAAGATTAACATCTGGGAGAATCAGGGAAGACCTACCAGAGGAGAGAGCCCTTGAGTTGGACCATGAAGGCTTCTGAGTGGTAGAAGTGGAGAGTTTATTTCAGGCATGGGGGATGGCAACTACAAATGCTTGGAGGTGGAAGATTTCAGGAAACAGCTGGTAGTCCAGTGGGTTGATAATCCCTGGCTAGTGGGAGTAAGAAGGCCATTCCTTTCTCTTAGGGAAGGGCAGAGTCCTCTAAATACCTGATTCTTGTCTACTAAGTCAACATACGTTTACAGGATACACAAGGAATGATTAATGCCATGCAGACTGAGCTCAAGTTCTGGAAGAAGTGGGTGGAGGGAAGTGGATGAACACTCATTCACCTGCTCCTTGGCTTCAGCCTTCAGGGTTTGAGGCAAAAATAGACAGAAGGATGGGGTAGAGAAGCAGAATCAGTCAAGAAGACTCAGGTTCAAGGGTTGCCTCTGATATCTACTGGCTGTGTGACACTGGACAAGTCTCAACCTTTCAGGGCTCCCCTGTAAACTCTGGAAGATCCAAAGTTGTAGATCTTGACATACTGTTTATAAAACACCTAGCACAGTGTCTAGCTCATAGTGGGTACTTAAGTCCTGTTCTCTTCCCTTGCCCAGAACAGTTGCTGATCGATATTAGTAGAAGGGATTTCTTCACTGGGAGTTCACAGAATCTTAGGGAACACAGAAGTCATTGAGTCCAATTCCTTCATTTGACAGATTAGGAAACTGAATCAGATGCAGCTTAAATGACTTTCACAGATTCACACAGCTAGTTAAGTGTCTGAGGTATGATTTGAATCCAGGTCTTCCCAGTTAACAAGTCCAGGACCCTCTCTGCTAAATGAAGTTGCATCTCATTTATACTAATGAAATTGAAGTTCTAGACAGTAGGGGAAAAACATCCCCTATCATGGGATAAAGAGCATGACAGAGACCATTCGTTGTAAGATTCGAATGCCCTTCTACCTTGCTCACCATGGGGAAGCTGAGCATGTCTGACCATCCCCCTTTCCTGGCAGGAGAAACATTCCTTCCCTACTACACTGGCCGGGCCATCGATGGCATTGTCATCCAGAAGAGCATGGACCAGTTCTCCACAGCCGTGGTCATCATGTGCCTCCTCGCTATTGGCAGGTAGCTGGCTCCCCAGACTACTCCACCCCACTTTCCAGAGCCTGTGGCCTTCTCATTTTTAGTATTGGGTCCTGATGGAAACAGTAGGACCTCCTTGACTGGGAAACCCTTTGAATGGGTTCTGTTGCCCAAATCTGATGTCAGGCAGAGAGAACCTGTTTTAAAATCTGACCTGTGACTTTCTGGGTCTCTTCTGGATTAGGGAGAGGGAGGGGATGGGGCTGGTGGAAAATACAGGAGGAACAAAATCTGTTAATGAGATTTCCGTTGTATTGGGTTCGATCCATCTCGGCTCACAGCTCAGACCAGGGAGTTCTTAACCTGGGTTCCATAAACTTCTTTTTTGAAAATATTTTGTTAACTGTATCTCAGTGTAAGGACTTTCTTGTTTTAATCTTATGTTTTTAAAAGCCTTATTCTGAGAAGGGGCCCACAGACTTCCCCAGAATGACAAAGATCCAGGACTCCAAAAAGGTTAAAACCCCCCAGATTAGACTCTTATTTCTGAAAATGGTCACTTCCTGTTTAGTCCTAGTGAAGTCTTCAGTAATGTCTCATTAAATGGGCTAGGCAGATACTGATCCCAACTCAAGATACTTATGTCCAGAATGAGTGGTATAGCTTGGGGCTAGACCCAGGCCATAGAATGTACTGTTTTAGGTTCTAGGCCACCCTCATCCCTGTCCCCTGTTGGAAGGAGCCAAATGTGTCTTGTTCTAGGGAACTGAAGGAAGAATGTGACCCGTGTCCACCTTTGGTGCTGGAATCAGAGCAGGACTGGACTGGTTCCCCAGATTGAACTGTTTTCATGTTGTTTTGTGGAAGAAGAGTTTGCTTCTCCCTTTTCCCACCATCCTCACTCTCTCACTCCATTCTTCCATCCTCCCCCTTTTCTTGGATTTCTTGGGGAGAGAACAAGAAAGATATGATATTTCCTTTGAAATAATAGTCCTGAGACTGGGGGAAAGCCCTGACTTTGGGGCCAGAGGCCTTAGGTTCAAAGCCTGGCTCTTCTTCTTCCCACTGGGATGTGATTTCAGGCAAGTCACTTCTCTTTGGGACCCAGTTTTCTTATTTGTATGTAAACATGAGTGCATTGGACCACATGGCCTCTGTCTGAGCTCCTTTTAGACTCTCTATGATCTCCCATATGTCCTTTCCCAAATATGGAATCCTGGGCTTTCAGTCAGAGGAGTCAGGTTCCAGCTCCAGCCCTGCCGCTCATTTCCTGCGTGATATCCCTTCTCATCTATAAAACGAGCAGTTTGGACTAGGTGATTTCCAAAATCCTTTTGTGTCTGTGATTTACACGAACAAACTATGAAACTCCATTGGAGAGTGTCCTGGGGGAGACGGGCAATCCCCAGAGTCAGGAGTTGGAGGGAGCGTGGGGTGTGAGGATGACAGCTGCCCGGGCCTCCTTGGCCCCATGGGGTATCCCGAACGGGCCTGTGGGGTGCGGGTGGGGGAGCACTAGTCCGGCCCCACTCCCCTGCGTCGTCGGGGTTTGCTGAAACTCGGTGCTGGATGGACATTTTTCCTTTAACATCTCTCATCTGCAATTAGCTCATTTGCCGCAGGTATTCGGGGCGGCATTTTTACCCTCGTCTTTGCCAGACTCAACATCCGCCTCCGTAACTGCCTCTTCCGCTCCCTGGTGTCGCAGGAGACGAGCTTCTTTGACGAGAACCGGACAGGTTGGTGCCCCCAGGGCCCTCGATTTCTTATTTGGGCCCAGGGCCGGTCCAGAACGTCCTAGTCACACAGCCAGTCCGTATGTACTGAATGCACCAGGAGCAGTGGTGGAGGGGAGTCTGAGGGAATGATCAGGAATGAGGGAATGAGTGAAGCTCTAGGCCCCATCCCTGGCCATCCCCGGCCTTCTCTTCCTCGGCTCCCCAGGATGTGGGAGAGTAAGCCAAGCTCATGGGTCTGCCGGCCACTCTCTGCCCTGGGAGGTCTGGCCTGCGTGCTGAGGTTTTGGGCCACAATCTTAGGCCCAAGTTAGGGTAGCCTTGGGCTTCTGGCCACACCTCTGCGTGGTCATTCATGGGGACCAGGGCCAAGCCGGGATGTTGGGCTCATCCCCACGCTGCCCAGGGAGGGGGCAGAGACCACATTGGATAGAATGGGTTCAGCAGTCTTTGTGGGCCGGGCTGGAGGGCCGCTTGTCCTCGTGAACCCAGGCCCAAGGCATCTCCACTTGCCTTGAGGGAGCAGTTCAAGCAGAAGAAACGGGCAGGAAAGAACGCTGCCATATTTCTTCCCTCTCCTGAGGGAGGGAAGCTGATGCAGCGTGCCATCTCCTTTCCAAGTCTTGGACAAGAGGCGTTTGCACAGACAGAAGCACGAGTGCCTGGGGGCTAAGGTTTAAGGGGTCTTCCCAGATTAGACGTCCTTAACCTGGGGCTCCGGAGCTTGTTTTAAAATATATTTTTGTTAAGCTCTTTCAATATCATTGTTTTTCTTTGTAACCCTATACATTTTATTTTATGCAATAAATAACCTGATTCTGAGTGGGCTCCATGGGCTTCCCCAAACTTCTCAAGGTGTCCAGGGCACAAAGAAGGCTAAGGATTCTTCCCCGTTCCCAAGAGTAGCTGAGGGAGTGTCACTGGCCTTCGCAGTAGCCTGGTTTCCCTCTGGCCACTTCTGGGAAGGATGGACGGACCATCCCTGAGAGGAGGGCATCCATCCCATTGACAACAGTCAGCTCCTTGGAGAGATGTGGGATGGGAGATAAGGTGGGAGAGAGAGTGTGGGAATGCTTAGCAAGTGTTCTCAACTCCCTGGGAGAAGGGCACGGGAGCCATGAAGGAGACCGGCAGCACCTGAGGGTCCAGGGCAGCCCGGGGGAAAATAATGCTTCTGTGCAACATCTGTCTGGCTCCCTTCTGCCCCCTGGGTCTGGCAGCCCCTGGGGGACAGGGCTGACTTTATTCTTGTCTGGCCAAGTCCAGCATCCATCACAAGACCTAGCACGTAGAAGGTCAATGCTTATTATCTTTTGCTGTCTCATGAGGCAGCGGGGAGGCCCACTGTAGGATGGGGCCCTTGGCAAGGGTGGGCAAGACCGAGTCTGGCTGACACACAGGGGACAAGGGCCCCTTAAGATGGCCCTTAGTGTCCCCCCACTCCCTTTCCCACTGTCCCTCTCACTTGGCCACCGTGCAGAGCCGAGCTGCCTGTGTTCCAGGGGACCTCATCTCCCGCCTCACCTCGGACACCACCATGGTCAGTGACCTCGTCTCCCAGAACATCAACATCTTTCTCCGAAACACGGTCAAGGTCACCGGCGTGGTCGTCTTCATGTTCAGCCTCTCTTGGCAGCTCTCCCTGGTCACCTTCATGGGCTTCCCCATCATCATGATGGTGTCAGACATCTACGGCAAGTACTACAAGGTAGGCCCCTGACCGGGCCTGGGCCTGGCTTTGCTCCCTCCGGGCTGGGCTCCTCCCATTCCCAGGTGTGGGGAGGGAGCATCACTGGCCCTAGTGGTGGCCTGGCCTCTCACCAGATCCATCCCCAGGGGGCCTCCCCACCTCACGGACAGCAGTCGGCTCCTGGGAGAAGCGTGCCCCATCCTTCCCAAGCGACCCACCCTCCCAGAATTGCATGGGGTGAGGCTGTTCTGGGGGCCCCAGGGGCTGGGATCCTCCCAGGGGAGGATGTTGGAACTTGGGTCTTCCAGCAAGTCGGAAGTCCAGTCTGCTGTTTGTGTAGTACCTTCTAGCTGGGTGTCCCCCAACAGTGCATCCCTTTGAGGACAGGAATCGTGCCTCATTTTGACTTTGTGTCCACGTGTTTGTGCGTGTGGAATTGGGGGGCAGCATGCATGCTGTGTTCCTCTACAGGCATCTTTTAAGCTTATGGGGAAATAATGCTTCTGTGGAACAGTCTGTCTGCCTCCCTTCTGCCCTCTGAGTTCTTTAATTCATAAAGATTAGCTTCTTCCTATAGGCTGGAAGCCCCTGGAGGGCAGGGCTGACTTTATTCTTGTCCTGCCATCTCTAGCACCCATCACCTGTGCTAGGCCAAGGGATAAGCCAAACAACCCTCAAAGGGCTTATGTTCCTGGGGGAGACACAACCGGGACACATGTGAGGGTTTGTGTGTGTGAAGTGAATCCAGACAAAGCATTCAGCATGGAGCAGCTGGTGGGCGTCAGGAAAGTTGAATATGGAAAATGGCCCAAGAAGCCAAGGACTGTACAAGGTGTCCATAAAGAGGGAGCGTACTTCCAGGAAAAGGATGGAAGGGAGAGAGAGCTCAGCAAAAGGGAAGCAGGACCCTCAGTTGTGAGAGAGGGAGAAACCAAGAGAGAATGAAAGAGAAACTGAGAAAAAGAATGAGACAGAGACAACGAGGGAGAGAGAAAAAGAGAAAGAATAAGAGACAGAGACACAGAGATAGAGAAGGAGGAAGAGAGAAAAAGAGAAAGAATGAGAGACAGAGAAGGTGAGAGAGAGACAGAGAGAGGGGAGGAGTAGGAAGAGAGGAAGCTTGAGGAAAGCAGAAGGTTTGGAATTGATTCTATGGGGCTGAGATGAGGGAATCAGTCCAGGAGGAGTAAAAGGAGGGCCCAGTTGTAAGAATTTCTCCTGTACCCTCCTCCATGAGTGGGAAGAGAGGAGGATGGAGGAGGTTGAGATTTGTCAGATGAACAGTGACCAGGAACCAGCGAAGCGTCCGGCAGCAGGATCAGTGGCCAAGTTAACTCGGCGGATCACTGGGCTGAGATGGCAAAGAGGGGGAAGTCAGAGCAGGAGGAGGAACCTGAGAAAGGGGAAAAGGGAGAAGGGTTGGAGTCTCAGTGAGGGCAAAGAACAGGTGCAGGAGGGTTGAGTGAAGGTCATGGTCAGATGGGGGAGGGCAGAATTTATAATTAGGAAGTAGAATATTTGTGGGTAGCAGGGAGACCTGTGGGTGACTGCCCCGTGTGAAGGCCCTGAGATGGAAGGAGCCTGAAGGACTGGGGTGGGAGGGAGTGACAACATGAATGTTAAAAGTCCCCTAATGTAAGGGAGGCAGGCGGGGAACAGAGCAGAGCCGGGTGCTAAACTAACTGGGAAGGAAAGGCAAATGGTCTAGGAACGGGTCAGGGAGACGATATAGCATGGCCTCCATCTTGTGGATTGTGTGGGGAAGTTTTCTTGAGTGACTTTCATGTGGAGAAAGGCTGCTGAGGAGTGAGGTGAAGGAAAGTCTGGCAGTGACAGAGGGAAGCAGAGTGTAGACTCCCCCCTCCAGCCCCCAGATCTGGGGTGTCAATGCAGTGTCATGGAGGGGACCCAGGGAAGGAATGATGGAGAAACATTTGTTCATTCTGGGACAGGAATTGCAAAGGACACAAGGGAAGCGTGGGAATAAAAGAGTAGGAGGTGACAGTTATAGTTGATATATAATGGGCCCATCATCTGTTAATAAGGGGGAGAAAGAGACATCGGAAGAGCAATAGGGGCAGAAGGGAGAAGCCTTAGTCTCCTAGGAGTATCCCAGAGAATGTTAGGTTGGGCCCGGATCCAGATTTAGCTTTGGCCAGCAATTAGAGCTACTCCTGCTCTTGTTTCAGGATGTCTGCAGGAAGGGACTGGGTAGTAAGAGGGTTGTGGGATTGAGGTTCCCTCTATCTATCTATCTATCTATCTATCTATCTATCTATCTATCTATCTGTCTGTCTATCTATCTGTCTATCTATCTATCTATCTCTTTTCCATCCATCCATCTACCTACCTACCTATCTATGTCTATCTCTTTCTATTTGGGATTGGAGGGTTGAGCGAGGGTTGAAACCTGTGACTTCATCTGCCTGGGACTCCTTTGTAACTTAAAACTTGAAAGCCTTGTCTGGAGGCAACTTGGACTTCCTTGGTCTCACACCGCCAGCATGTGCCCATGGCAAGACTTCAGCCCTGGCCTCCCGTCTCCTTCAGTAGTCCACCTGGCACCCAAGATCTGCTTATAAGAGTTCCCTGGAAATTCCCGTTAGAATTGCACGTCGAGTTCATTTTCTTCTTTGTCTCTGTATCGGCATTGCCCAGCACATACTAGGCTCCTAAAAGATGGTTTTGATTGATTGATTGCTTTGGAGACCACTGGGCAGCATACTTGGAACATGCTGGCCTGTGCCTTGAGGTGTGCCCGGGGCCCTTCTTCCTCCTGCCCAGCTGCTGCTTCTTGTAGAAGCCAGGACAGGCAAGAGAGCATAATGGTTGTGAACCAGGCTGGTCAGCTCCGGCCTCCCTCCCATTTTTCCCCGCCCCCCCCTTTTCCTGAAATGAATCAGTTCCCTAAAAACAGAGCCTGCTGTGTTTGCCCAGTCCCACCCTGGAGGTCCCTGCCCAGCCCTGGTCACATGGATGCCTTTTCCCAGACAAATGGAAATACTGAGCCTGTGGGTGGGGCTCACCTGGCAGCCCTGAAGCCTCTACCCAACTCTCTGGTTCCCTTTCTCTTTGCTTCTCACCCCCATCCCCATCCTCATCCCCATCCCCATTCACCCCCATTCTCACCCCTACCCCCATCACCTTACACTCTCCGCCCCATCCAGTCACACTCAACAAATCCCAGAGACCCCCTTCTCTATCTTGCCAGTGAGCAGACTGTGGTCACGGGATGGCGAGTGACTTGCCCCTTGTCTGCCTTTCTGTCTCTCACACACACTTATATGCACATACACATATACATATATACATACATACATGCACACAAAATCACACAGTTAAGAACAGGACCCAGGTCCTCAGACTTCAAGTCTTTCCCCTGGGGCACATTGCGGCCCCTAGGCCCATCCAGCAATAGATCAACAGGCATTTATGAGACACCTGCTCAGTGCCAGGCCCTCTGCTGGGCGCTAACAGTCTCTCAGGGTAACAGCATGGGCCCAGGTGAGAAGAGAACATTTATAAGGTACATGCAGTATACTGTAGGGGAGCCAACAAAGGCCTCCTCGAGGGGGATGGGCTGGGACTGAGGCTAAATGGCAGGAGGGAGATCAGCCCAGTGGAGAGAGATGCGGGAAGTGAGCAGCTGGAGAGCGGCCGGGGCGGCTGGGAGGGTTGCCTGGAACCAGATTTTGAAGAGTTCCCAGGTAACCCCAGGGAGGGGCGTGAATGGATCCTAGAGACATGGAGAGGGGGACAGTCAGAGCTGGGCTTAAGAATGTGGCTGACAGCTGGGCGGGGGGCCTGAAGCAGGGGGCCAGGGCATCAGGGAGGGGGGGCCTGAGAGAGGGAAGATGGTGTCAGGAGATGATGGGAAGATAGAATGGGGGGGGGGGGACTGGCTGCCACAGAAGCAGAGGAAGAGTAGGGAGGACTGGAGAGATGGTGGTGTCCTGGACAGAGACAAGGAAGTTAGCAACGTGGGGAAAGGAGAGAGCAAAGGAGGTATTTGGGGCATACGCCTCTGAGACCTCCAGTGGGACCCATCCCAGTAGACAAATGGAGCCTTAGCTGTGGGACTTGGGAGAGACAGGAGAGCTGGAGGTGGAGATGGATGTGCTGGGGTGAGAAAGAAAGAGACAGAGACAGAGACAGAGATAGTCTGAGATAAGGAAATAGACAGGTGGGCGGAGAGAGGGAGAGAGACAGAGACACAGAAAATGGAGGGAGGAAGAGAGACAGAAACAGAGAAGATGGAGGGAAGAAAATAGATGGAGAGAGAGAAAGGTGGAAAGAGGATGAGAGACAGATGGAGATAGATAAGGAAATAGATGGAGAGATAGAAAGGCAGGAGGGGGACGGAGGGGGAGAGAGAGACAAACAGATGGAAGGAAGGAGAGAGATAGAGGAGACAGACAGAGATAGGGAAATAGAGAGAGGTGGAGGGAGGGAGGCAGAGACAGAGACAGATGAACCAATATATCAATCATCTCCTTAATGGAGGCATCCCCTCCCTCTGGCCTTGCAGCTTCTCCTCTTGAGTGACTCTTGCCCATGGCTTCAAAGAAACCTTTTATTGGGATGGAGATGTTGGAAGGAGAGTTTCCTCTAGACTTAACATTAAGTGGGCCCCAGGACATCTTGAAGGCCACCCATCAGTCATCTCTTGCTTTCCCTGCCCACCTCCTTTTCCTGTTTCTCTGATATCTTTTGTGTGGCTTTGTGCACACAATTCAGCCTGAGTCATTTTCCCATCAGTTATCTCTCTATTGCCCTTCAGGTGAGGTCTTAACTTGTTTGTTCATCTGGAAAATGAGGGAGTTGAACAAGAGGAGGGTTTCTTACCCTTTATGGTATCCAGCAGTTTCCCCTTGGGCATGCTAATGAAGCCCATAAATTCCTCCTCAGAATAAGGTTTTTTGTTTTGTTTTGTTTTGTTTTTTGCTGAGGCAGTTGGGGTTAAGTGACTTGCCCAGGGTCACACTGCTAGGAAGTGTTAAATGTCTAAGGTCAAATTTGAACTCAGGTCCTCCTGACTTCAGGGCTGGTTCTCTATCCACTGCACCACCTAGCTGCCCCAGAATAAGTTTTCTAAATGCATAGAATAAAACACAAGAATTACAAAGGAATGTAATAGTACGTATTCATATTTATAAAAATATTTCTTTTTAATAGCAAACTGACTTCTCTGTGCCTCAGTTTCCTCCTCTGTACCACCTGTGTGCCCTTGAGCAAGTCTCTTGATCTCCCTGGACCAATGAGGAGATAAACTGGATGGCCTTCCATTCTAGGTGTAGAATCCCGTGATTCTGCCCAGTGATTGCAGTAATTCATGATTCACATACAAATAGCAGCCCTGGAAGAATAAAAGTATTAAAAAGATGGGATTTGCTTTCAGGGAGAAGCCTAGAGTCATTAAAAGGTATAGCACCATTTCTGAAACAAGAACTAACCATTCTCTTCCCTCTATTCAGTTTCTGGGCCCACACGATGGTCCAGCTGTTAATGTGTGCCCAGTATGTTTCATGGCACAGCTTTATGAATTGTCCACTAAAGTAAAGCACAGCCTAGTTGACACTTTTTTCATCCAGTTGATTTTTCCTGTGTGGATAGTTAGGACTGAACTGAACATGATGTTCCCGGTATAGTGTGACCAGGTCAGAGGATGGTGGGATGATCACTTCCTTGTAGCTGAACACGATGACTTACAATTTGACCTAAGATTGCTTTCCTGGCTGCCATATTCATTTACTCACATTGAGCTTGAAGCCCACCAAAACCCCAGTCTGCTTCAGATGAGTGTTACTGTGTCTCTCCTCTTCTCCTCAGGATCCTGATTCTTTCCACCATTTACCCTGGTTTGTAGCTGATGACATCTTTCAGCATTTGAATATATTTTGTGTGAAGGGCTTAGCCGATAGACAAGTGACTGGCCTTGGTGTCCAGCCACCCCCTGCTCCCACCTCTGACCCTGGGGCAACTTAACCCAGAAACCCTCTAAGATTCTACATCTGCTCTGACAGATGGGAATTCCCAGTCCTAGTGGAATCATCCCCAGAGGGAGAAAAGTCTCAAGACTCTCTGGTCTGCACAGGGGAGCGCCAGTCTTAATGTGGGCATGGACTTAGGGGGCACAGACTAGGAAATGAGGCCAGTTTGCCATTTCTTCTCTTTTTCCTTCCCGGGTTGGCCTGGATGTAGCGACTCTCCAAAGAGGTCCAGAATGCCCTGGCCAGGGCTAGCAATACAGCCGAGGAGACCATCAGTGCGATGAAGACGGTCAGGAGCTTTGCCAATGAGGAAGAGGAGGCTGAGGTTTATGCCCGGAAGCTGCAGCAAGTGTACAAGCTGAACAGGAAGGAAGCCATGGCCTACACGTACTACGTGTGGGGCAGTGGGGTAGGTGAAACCCACCGACCTGCCCCCACCCAATTCTTAGCTTCCCAAGCCCCGGGGCCTAGCAGAGACAGCTGTGCTGGTTGGGTCCCTGGGACACAGGACTTCCCCTCTCCCATCCTTCCCCACCAATTTCTGTCCTATTTCCCCTAAGGACCAGAGACCTCTGGGAACCCAGTGCTTCTCCCTCCCTCCCCTGCCATTTTCTAGTCTCTGATCCCTGTTCGGACCAGAGATCCCAGGAAGGGGAAGGGAGGGAGCCATGGTAAAAGATACTGGCTACAGAGGCCTGATCCAACAAGAGGCCACATTTTATGGGCTCCAGCTAATTCTTTGGGAGAAAGGCCTGGCCTGAGAGAGACAGTGTCAGAGGAGGCTGGGAACCCTTGGATTCCTGGTAGTGCTAAGTGCACGAGCCCTTTAAGGCTCTTTTCATCTGGAGTGTTAAAGGGAAAGATCTGTACTAACCGTCCAGTGATGTAAGACACTGCTGCTATAATAGATGGACTTTTTGATGCCTTACCAGGCTAGAAAAAGAACTTTGTTTTAATAAAAACTGTTTTTATGTTGTATAAAGAAACAGGTTTTAGACAGGATTTGGACAGTTGTAGACAGATAAAAAAGGATCTGTGATGTAAAATACAGATGTAAATCCCTTTGTGAGTGATGTAGAATAGGGCTTCACTTGTGTGTGCTTGAGTGCAGGGCAGGGGAGGGGGTAGTGTAGTGTCAGAAAGATATCCGTCCAGGTCCAGTTTGAAGGTGTTCATTGGTCAATTGCTCCACATGAAGGGTGCTAAAAAGAGCATTATCCTTACAATAGAGTCATGAAATCCTTGATTGAACCTAGAGGCCATGTAGTCCAGTCTCCTCATTTTATGGAGACCCAGGTCAGCAAAAGGATGTTCCAGGGGTCATTTGAGCTCAGGTCCTCTGATGCTGAATCCACTGCCATTTCCCTACCTCACATTGCCTCTAGGATGACTGATAACACCCAACTTTCTTGGCATCCCCACTTTGTTCTACTTTTCCTTCTCTCCCAGGTTCTGGGATGGAAGATGAAATTCTCTTTCTTTGAACATGAGCTTCCTTCAAAGAGTTAGGAACCCAAGGGCAAAGTTGTTCAGGATCCTGGGCCAGCCTGGCAGACTCTGGAGAGCTCCCACACACACCCACAGGACTTGGCTCCTAGGGCAACGTGCCCTGCAAAAGGACCAGGTGACCCCTAGCCCTGAGCCGGTCCTGACTTCCTCCTAGGAATGGGAGTTATTTAAGTTCATCCTAAGAAAGAATGGATTGGGGCAGGAAAGCGTAGGGGGCTGGGAGAAGGTTTGTTGTTGCCCAATCATGCCCGACTCTGCCCGACTCTGCCCGACCCCACAGACCATAGAGCAGCAAGCTCTTCTGTCCTTCATTATCTCTTGAAGTCTATCCAAGCTCTCTCCTGTGCTTCCACACCACTGTCTACCAATCTCACCCTCTCCTGTCCCCTTCTCCTTTTGCCTTTATTCTTTCCTACCATGAGGGTCTTTTTCAGTGAGTCCTGTCTTCTCATCGTGTGGCCAAAGTGCTTAAGATTTGTTGTTGTTGCTCACTTGTTGCAGACATTTCATGGCCCCATTTGGGGTTTTCTTGGCAGAGATACTGGAGTGGTTTTGCTATTTTCTTCACCAGCTCATTTTACAAATGAGGAAACTGAGGCAGATAGGGTGATGTGATGTGCCCAGGGTCACACAGCTACAAAGTGTCTGAGGCTGGATTTGAACTCAAATCCTCTGGATTTCAGACCTGGTGCTCTATCCCCCACACCACCTCACTGCCCTGTTTAAGCTGCACCTTCCAGTGAACAATCTAAATTAATGTCTTTAAGTGCTGACTGATTTGATCTCCTTGCTGTCCTTTCAAAAGTCTTCTCTAGCAGCCACAATTCAAAAGCATTGATCCTACAGTGTTCAGTCCTCCTTATGGTCCTCAAACTCATACATTGCTATTAGAAAAATCATAACTTTGACCATCCAGGCGCTTGTCAGCAAGATGATGTTTTTGCTTTTTAGTATGCTGTCCAGATTAACGATAGCTTTCTTTCCAAGGAGCAAGCATCTTTTAATTTCTTGGCTGCAGTTACCATCTGCAGTGATATTTGAACCCAAGAATATAAAATCTGATGCTGCTTCCATTTCTTCTCTCTCTGATTGCCAGAAAATGATGGAACCAGTTGCCAAGATCTTAGGTTTTTTTTTTTTATATTATGCTTCCAACCAGCTTTTACTCTCTCCTCTTTCACTCTCATCAAGGGGAAGAATCACTTTCTGCCATCAGAATGGTACCATCTGCATATCTGAGATTATTGATATTTCTTCCTGGCAACCTTAATTCCAGCTTTTAATTAATTTAGTCTGGCATTTTGCTTGATGTATTCTGCATGTAATTTAAATAAACGAAGTGACAATAAAGAGTCTTGTAATGCCCCTTTTCCAATCTTAAGCAGTTCCATGTTCAGTTCTAATTGTTGCTTGTTGGCTCACGTACAGGTCTCTCAAGAGATCCGGTATTCACATCTCTGAGGACTTGGTACATTTTGTTGTGATCCACCCAGTCAAAAGCTTTAATGTAGCCAGTGAAGTTATCTAGAACTTCCCGTGCTTTCTCCGTAATCCATCGAATGTTGGCAATTTGGTCTCCGGCTCCTCTGCCTTTTCGAAAACCAGCCTGCTCTTTGGTTCACACATTGCTGAAGTCCAGTTTGCAGAATCTTAAATGTAACCTTGCTGACATGTCAAATGAACCCAGTTGTTCAGTAATTTGCAATTGAGACATAAACTGATCTTTTCCAATCCAGTGGCCACCATTGTTTTCAAAATTGCTGGCACATTGAATGCTGCACCTTAACAGCATCATCTTTGAGGATTTTAAATAGCCGAGCCAGAATTCCACCATCTCCACTAGCCTTATCGGTAGTAATGCTTCCTAAGGCCCATTTGACCTCATTCTCCATGATGTCAAGCTCAAGATCAGCAATCGTAGTAGGGTAGATGTTGGTGATGTCAAGATCTTTCTCCTATATTTCTTCTTTATTCATGTAAACCCTTCTTCCTCTAAATCCCTACCTTTTTTGTCTTTTAGCATGCCTCTTTTCACATGAAATATTCCCTTGATAGCTTTAGTTTTCTTGAAGAGATCTCTTGTCTCTCCCATTCTTTTATTTTCCCTTATTTCTTTGCATTGCTCATTTAAGAAAATCTTCTTTCTCCTTGCTCTTCTCTGGAAGTCTGCATTCAGTTGGGCCTGTCTTTCCCTTTATCCTTTTCTTTCCACTTAACTTCTTTCCTCAGCTATTCACATTTTACATTTTACATTCACATTCACAATCATTTTACCTTCTTGCTCTTCTTTTTCTTTGAGATTTCTTTGTTGTTGTGGCTGCCTCCTGCACAATATTCCAAACCTCTGTCCATAGTTCTCTATTAGATCTATTTATCTTAAATGTATTCATCACCTCCACTTCATAATTATAGGCTATACCAACATAGTCAGGTTTCCCCTATTTTCTTCAATTTCAGTCTGAATTTTGCCAGAAGCTCCTGATCTGATCATCAGTCAGCTCAGATCTTGGTTTTTTTTGTTTTTATTTTTTTTTTGTTGTTGCTGTTATTGTTGGTTTTTTTATTATTAAATCTTTTTATTTGCAAAACATATGTATGGGTAATTTTTCAACATTGACCCTTACAAAGCTTTCCATTACAAATTTTCCCCCCTAGTCCCCACCCCTCTCCTAGATGGCAGAAAATCCACTACATGTTAATTATGTTAAAATACTTGACAAATCGGATATGTGTATACATATTTTTACAGTTATCTTGCTGTGCAAGAAAAGTTGGATCTACAAGAAAAAAAATCAGATCTTGTTTTAACTGATTGTACAGAGCTTCTTCACCTCTCCACTACACTACAAAGGATGGAATCAATCTGATTTTGATATTGACCGTCCAGCAATGTCCATGTGTAGAGTCCCCTTTTAGTTTATTGAAAAAGTATTTGTTATGACCAATGAGTTAACTTAACAAAATACTATTAGTCTCTGCCCTGCTTCATTTTGTACTCCAATGTCAAACTTGCCTGTTATTGCAATTACCTTTTAATTTCTTATTCTTTATAAAAGTGACCAATTTGGGCCTTTTTGGCAATGGTGGTTGAAGTCTAGACTTGTCTTACTGTGATGTTGAATGGGTAGCCTTGGATTAATTAGAACAGATATTATTTGGTTATTTTTGAGATTATACCTCAGTACTGCTTTTTTAACTCCTTTGCTGACTATCAGGTTTGCCCCCATTTTTTCTAAGGGATTCTTACTCATAGTAGTATGTGATGTAGTGATCCCCTGAATTAAATTCACCCGTTCCCATCCATTTAAATTCACTGACATCTAAGATATTGATGCTTATCTTTCCACTTCCTGTTTGCCCATGTCCTTCTGGAGCTACTTGTAAGTTAGCCTCTGTTCTTCCCCAGTAGAGTGTTGGATATCTTCTGACTTAGGGGGTTCAGAACTTTTGGGGTCATGTTTTTTTAATCATTTTTGTACAGTCCATGGGGTTTTCTTGATAAAGATACTGGAGTAGTTTGCCATTTCCTTCTCCAGTGGATCTCCTCTTTTTCTCTGAGATCTCCTCTCTGAGCCATCCCTCTTGGGTGATGGCTCAGAATCTCTTTGAGTTAGGCAAGCTCCTCCGCCATGACAAGGAGGTGATCCCGGAGATGGGAGGGAAGATTGGCAAAAGTTTATCTTTGTTTATTAAGAGGAGGCTACTCGGGCTCTGCTGGTCGGGTGAGACAGGGTTTAAAACTGGCCCCACCTTAGTTTTCTGTTCAAAACAGAAGAATAAAAACTCTTAAGAGAGTTTTCTGGGATGCTTAACTAAGTGACTTGCCCAGTGTCATGTAGGTCCTACAGGTCAGAGGTTGGATCTGGGGGTAGCCATACCTCATACAAAACAGACCCAGACACTGAACAGTGAAAGTAGCTGTGAGCTATGGGTAAGAGATTAGAGTAAAGGGGAAGCCTTTCAGTTGGGTTCAGAGAATGGACATCACAAGGACAGCATGGGAAAGGTGGGCCTAGACGATATTCATCTTTCCTGGCCTCAGTTTTCCAAGTCTGTAACGTGGGGAAGGATGCCTCCCCGAAATCACAGCTAATGGATTTGTGTCAGGGCCATTTTCCAGATGGGAAGTCTGGATTTCTTCTTCCCATTTCTGCAAAGGCAGGCTCCTTTAGAATCGGTCCCTCACCAGAATGCCAGTGTAGTGTCCAGGAGAAAAAGCACTAGAAGGAAACCTGAGTTCAAACACCACCTCTGAAACTTTCTATCTAAGAAAAGTCACTTGAGCTCCCTGGGCTGATGGCCTTTAAGGTCCCTCCAACTTCTGATTCTAGGATTCTAGAAATCATTCCAGATCTCTGGGACTCAGTTTCCTCATCTGTAAAATGGGGAGGGAAGGCGGGACTAGCCCAGATGGCCTCTGAGGTCCCTTCCAATAGGGGAGCTGTGATCCCAGAACTGGTGGGAGTGCAGATGGGAAATTCCTGTGCAAATCTGAGTTTTTCCTCTGCTGAGTTCCTTTGGTGTTCTCCCCCCCAAGTCTGTTCCCTGTCAGGATAGTGGGGCACAGGGGGTTGGGGGAGGGCCAGCCTGAGTCAGGACTTTTTGACCCAAATCCCAATTCCCTTTGTCCCCTGGGCTTCCAGCTCACTCTGCTGGTGGTGCAGGTCAGCATCCTCTACTATGGGGGCCATCTCGTCATCTCGGGCCAGATGACCAGCGGGAACCTCATCTCTTTCATCATCTATGAGTTTGTTCTGGGAGATTGCATGGAGGTGAGCACAGGGTGAGGAGAGCAGGCCGAGGCGTGACCACGGGCAGGGTGGGTGGCAGGATGACCCACGGATGGGGAGGGGGCAGCGGGCCCAGGTCAGCTGAAGGGACGGCGAAGAGCCTTCAGTCTGAAGACGTCTTGGGACACCAGGGATGCAAGAGCCACGTCCCTGCATGTGTCTCACTGAGCTCCCAGGATGGAAGCAGAAGCCCCCGAGGAAGATGGGCTCAGAGTCAGCAAATGCCTCCCAGCAGGGGCAGCTGTCCCACAGTGGTGCACACTGGCTCCCTGTGGCTCTCCCCAGACCCTCTTGTCCAAGATGGCAGTGAGGATTCTCATTCAGGAAGGAGCCAGAGGAAATCAATGGCTGCCGAGGTCCCCCCCAGCTCTCCAAGGCTGGAAAAGCTGCGAGTGTGCCCGAGGGAAAGGGGAAGGAGGCCTCCTGGGGACACCGATGGGGCAGAGTTTCTTACCAAGAAGCAGGACCCCCCTAGCTCTTTCCCATCTCTCTTCAGGAGGGTTTAGGGGTGGGGGCCACAGCTTCCCTTTTCTCCCCTGTGCTCGGCCTCTGTACCCCTTTGGCCCATGGGGATGGGACTCCCAGAAGTTACTACGTAGTAATTTGGGGGGAATGGGATGGGAATGGTTTGTGTCTCTCCAGTCAGTCGGCTCTGTCTACAGTGGCTTGATGCAGGGGGTAGGAGCAGCCGAGAAGGTGTTTGAGTTCATTGACCGGCAGCCGACCATGGTGCATGATGGGAGCCTGGCCCCTGATCACCTGGAGGGCCGCGTGGACTTTGAGAACGTCACCTTTACCTACCGCACCCGTCCTCACACACAGGTCCTGCAGGTGAGCATTGCCTGTCCCCCGTCAGGAGAGCCCAGGAACAGTGGTGTTCCCAGCTGGAGGGATCCACAGGCCTTCTGATCTCGGGGTAGAGAAGCAGAGATCCCCAGAAAGTCGGGGCTTTAATAACTTTCATTCCTTTTCTTCCCCGCTGTTAGCCCTCTCTCCCTCCTCAAAATGCCCTGTGTATACTTACCTGTTTATCTGTTATGATGTGGAGCCCTCTCCTCCCCAACAGAACATAAGCTCCTTGAGAACAGGACCATTTCTCATTAAACACAGGCTGTATTTAATATGTGCTTCTTGGTTTGGATGGCCTTTCCACTTCCGGAAAATGACTGGGTTGGCCCAGACAATCTCTAAGGTCCCGTCCAGCTCTGGCATCAGTTTAGCCATCCCTGGCTAGGAGGGAGATGGACAGAGAAGGAGTCAGGAGCAGGCAGAAGGAGGGCCCTCTTACTGATGAGGAAGAAGCCGGGGGGGCTCAGAAACAGTGGACTGGAGGAAAGGGGTTGTTGGGAGGTAGGGAGGGAGGCACCCAGATTTCCTAAGCACTGAGGGTCCTCAAAATGACAGCCCTGGGAGGGAGGTGCTGACTCTGGGTGACAGGCGACACCATTGGGCTTCATTTGGGGGAAACAGATTCACCAAGCACAATGTCAAGTCTTCAGCTTGGATTAAAAAAACCAATGCATTTGTCTCCCCTACAGAATGTGTCCTTCACACTCTCCCCGGGGAAGGTGACGGCCCTCGTGGGGCCCTCAGGGAGTGGGAAGAGCTCCTGTGTCAATATTCTGGAGAACTTTTATCCCCTGGAGGAAGGTCGGGTGCTTCTGGATGGCAAACCCATCAGCTCCTATGACCACAAGTACCTGCACAGAGTGGTAGGTAGGCCGGGGTCTTGGGGCAGTGGGTGGGAGTGGGCAGCGGCCAACAGGACCACTAGGACCTCCAAATCGTCATTCTCCATAGAGAACAAAGGCCTTGTTTGTGCCAGTGCAGCCTCAGCACTCTAGCCCATCTTTGGGCTTCAGTTATAGATTGAGTTGCATTTCTAGCAGTAGACTGCAGGTGCCCAATAAATGTTTATGTGATGGATCAGCCTGACTGTCATCCCCTGGGCTGGGGGCAGAGGACCTCCCTTGTAGCTGTCCGTGTTCCAGACTCCTCAGAATTAGTTTGTAATTGGGCGGAATGGGGGGATGGAGGCCGACTCAACCGTCCTGTCCATCTCCCCCTGCAGATCTCCCTGGTGAGTCAGGAGCCTGTTCTGTTTGCTCGCTCCATCACAGACAACATCTCCTACGGGCTGCCCACAGTGCCCTTCGAGATGGTGGTCGATGCAGCCCAGAAGGCTAACGCTCACGGCTTCATCATGGAGCTACAGGACGGCTACAACACAGGTATGGACCTGGGGGCTGGGAAAGGTGCCCCCCCACATGCCCACACACAAAGGGTTCCCCGAATGCCTTCCTGCCCTAAGAATACTGCCCCTGCAGCTTCCCCAGCAGAAGTTCTCAGGACAGGCTTGTGCTTGGACCTTGAACACTCATCCTCTATGTGACCGGGACGAGTCTCCTGACTTAATTTATTAAATTGTAAGTTCTTGAGGGCAGCAATTGTCTTTGGACTCTGTATTGCCAGCACTTAGCAGAGGGCCTGGCATACAGTGGGCACTTAGTAAATGTATTGAATTGAATTATCTTTTCTGAGACTCAGTTTCTCCATCTGTAAAATGGGGGCTCATAAGACTGTCACAAGGATCAAATGAAATAACGTCCAGAAGCACCATAGAAATGGCAGTTGTTGCTATTCTTGCCAAATTCTTTTTTGGGCTTTTCCGTTGATAGCTTTTTTCATGCTATCTCCATTTCTGAATGTATACTTCCCTTTCCCTTACCCAGCCAGTCATCCCTTGTAACAAAAAATTAAGAAAGAAAGGAAGGGAAAAGTAGTTCTGTACAGTCAACTCCTCCCCCCATCTGCTGAATCTGACAGAGTCTGCAGTGTTCTACATCTCTCCCCAGCTCACCTCCACTGCTGCAAAGGGGTGGAGCAGAATTTTCTTATTCTGGGTTGTTTATATCGATCTTTATGTTCATTTTTTAATTTAAATTTTATAATTTTTTCCAATTAGCATTTGTTTTCTCTCTTTCACTTTCTTACACTTTCTTTTCTCTTTTCTTTCCTTCCTTCTCTTTTCCTTCTTTCTCTCTTCACCCTAACCCCATCCTCCTCAATATTCTCATTTTCCCCCATTGGAAAAAAAAAGAAAGAAAACCCTAATAACAAATGTTCATAGTCAAGTAAAACAAATTCCCGTATTGGACGTGTCCAGAAAATCTATCCTGAAAAAATCCTCCCTGAGTCTATTGTTTCTCTGTGGGGAGGTAGGTTCTGCTGCTTCATCCTCCATCTTCTTGCATCATGGTTGGTCTTTGCACTGATCAAGTCCTTCAGTCTTTCAGAGTCGTTTTTATTTATTTTTTAAAAAAAATATTTATTTTAAGAAACTGAATAAGAGAAAAGAAAAACAGAAAAGAAATACAAAACAAAATAACATAACAAAAGAGAACATTGTCATGTACCCAGCAAAACATCAGGGAGGATTCAAAATATATGACAGGGAATTACCAGTTCAAGAAAGTGTATGTATTAGTAGAAGAAATTATGTTCATGAATGTCCTTCTTTTCTTAACTTTCTTGTAGATTGTTTTTTTATTCTCTGCTGCACATCTTTTTTACTTCATTCCTTTTTCCCCTTTTCATTCCCCTCCACCTCCAAGCAAGCTGTAGTTAAGAAAGGATATGTTTATATGCATGTAGATATATACATTCACACCCATACATATGCACCTCACCCTAATACATACACACACACTCACTCACACACATCTTTCCTAATCCTGCTGACTCTTTGCTTTAATTCTGCTCCTTAACTTGCCTTACTATTACTTAACCTCCACTCACCCACAGATCCTTCTCTTGTCTTCTTTCACCCTTTGCTTCCCTGTCTGTCCATCCCTTATCTTTTTTTTTTTTTTTCTTTTTGCCGAGGCAATCGAGGTTAAGTGACTTGCCCAGGGGTCACACAGCTAGGGAATGTTAAATGTCTCAGGTCAAATTTGAACTCAGGTCCTCCTGACTTCAGGGCTGGTGCTCTATCCACTGCGCCACCTAGCTGCCCCACCCCTTATTTCTTTATAGATTTTATATAACCTTCACAGTATATGTGTAGTATTGCCTATCTAGCCCATTCCCAATGTGAGAAGAGCCCCCTTCCCCCCTCTAATGTCTGTGTCTATTCTTCCTCTGTACCTCATTAATATAACATAATTATTATTTTTACCTTAACTCTGCCCCAATTTTTCTTTGGAGCTACCCTATTGTTGATATCAATCTTAAACATATGGTATACATTTCCTATGTTAAAAAAAAAAACAAAAAACAATTTTTTGAGTTCCTTCAAACTGATCTTTGATATTGGCTCTTAATATATTGAGTTCTTTGAAAATGATCTTTGATACTGGTTCTTAATATTAAATTTTCTATTAAATTTGAATTTGGTTAATAGAAAGACCTGAAAATCTGCAAATTCATCGGATATCCATTTTTTCTCATTCAATTTATAGATAATTTTATTGGATATAACATTTTTGGCTGCAGGCCCAGTGCTTTTGATTATCAGTAGATATGATTCCAGGACCTGCAGTCTTTTATTGTGGCTGCTGATAAGTCTTATACAATTCTAATTGTAGTTGCAACATATTTGAATTGTTTCTTGCAAAATTTTCTCTTTGACCTGGGGGTTTTGAAATTTGGCAATAATATTCCTGTGTGTTTTCCACAAAGGATCTTGTTGAGATGGTGATCGGTGGATTTTTTCTATGTCTACTTTCCCCTCATGTTCTCTCACTCTAGGACAATTTTCTTGAATTATTTCTTGCATTATTGTGTCGAGGTTCTTTTTTTTTTTTTTTTTTGGTCATAACTTTCAGGCAGTCCAGTTAATTTCCTATTTTCTCTTCTTGATCTGTTCTCCAGATTTGTTGTCATTCTTATATGATATCTTACATTCTATTCTATTTTTTCATTCTTTAGAATCTGTCTAGTTATTTCATGGTCTCTCACCAGCTTCACTAGCTTCCCCTTGCCCGATTCTAATTTTCAAAAAGTTATTTTCATCTTTGAGGCTCTGTATCTCCTTTTCTAATTGATTAACTCTTTTTTTATAATCTTCCTGAGCTTTTTGGATGGTTTTTATTTTATTTCTTTTAATTTTTCCTCAATATCTTTCATCTAATGTTTAAATTCTTTTGTGAGTTCTTCTATAAATTCTCTCTGGGCAGGGAGTAGAAGCTTTTTTTTACTTCAGTGTCCTCCTCTGAAGATGAACCCCATCTTCCCTGTTCCCATAATAAGTTTCTATGATTGGGTTCTTTCTTCTTTGCCAGTTCCTTTTTTTTTTAAATAAGAAGTACTAGAATAAGCACCTCTAATTGTGGATGGGGGGGTGGTGCCTCTAGCTTCCCTTCAGCTCTCCCCTCTGATCTGGAGCCCCAAACCAAGAGCTCCCCTCATCCACAGCCAGCAGCATCCCTGCCTTCTGCCTCTGCACTCATCTGGTGCTAGTTCCTTCTGGCTCAGGGCTGTGGTTCAGCAGCACAGCAGGGCCTGGAGGTTCCCTCAGTCTTCCCAACTCTACACAGAGTCTGGGAGGTTCCTGCTTGGCTCCAGCCAGCTCCAGGGCTCCCCATTGGGTGTTTTTAAAGAGCCCGGAGGTGTGTGTTAACTCCAGCCTGAGGTCTTTCTTTGGATCTTGGGCTGGACCAGGAGGCCCTGTTCTGTCCCAAGCCTTCTTGATTTTTCACCAGTCTGTATTGGCTCTGCGGTGCAAATTTGTTCTATTTGTGGGGAAATCGGGAGAGCTTAAAATTTACCACTCTGTTCCTCCATCTTCCCAGAATCCTCCCCCCAGAGTTGTTTTTCTTGGGAACTTGTTGTACAAATTGTTCTCCTGGTGGTGCTGCTTACTCCACTTGCTATCAGTTCATAGAATCTTCCTGGCCTGGAGATGAACTTCCTGAGCCTCTGGGGCCTCTAATTACCAGAATTCTCTTTTGTCGCTTTCCCTCTGCACTTTGTAAGCCTTGTGTCATCCTTGGCTCTCACTCAGCTGCTTCCCACCAGAGTCTTCCCATGCTTCTCAGAGTTCCTCATGCAGTGTAATATAGCAATATAGCATATGGTCCTATGTATAGTAGAGTAGCAACGGACCACAAGTTGCTCAGCCCTTCCCCAAACGGGGAGATCGGCAGCCTCTCGAGGACATACAAGAGGAGGGGGGACCATTAAGGGACTGACACCAAAAGTGGACGAGCTTTCACCAGCTTTCTTCTCTGCAAGGGGCAGTTGGAGCTGCTGCCAAAGGCAGTGGGTGGCCAGAGTTACCCGGGGGTAGAGCCATGGATGAGCCCTTCTCCAGGTTTCACCACTGGCTCCGGCCCCTGAGGAGGGTCCTGAGCTGTTCCCAAGGCCTTAAGCAAACTTTGTTTCCTGCCACAGAGACTGGAGAAAAGGGAGCCCAGCTGTCTGGTGGTCAGAAGCAGCGAGTCGCCATGGCCCGAGCCCTGGTCCGGAACCCGCCGGTCCTCATCCTGGACGAAGCCACCAGTGCCCTGGATGCAGAGAGTGAATATATGGTAGGTGGGAGGAGGCCAGCCCACCCAGGCTCCCCCTGCCTCAAAGGGTCCCTTGTACCTTTGTGCAAAGAGCATGGTGGCGCAAAGCCATTACATGGCTGGGAAGAAAAGGGTCCTTGACTTGCTGTTTCCCCAAGTGTGAAATGGGGGGGTGAGGATTAAGAGAGGGCACACAGTGTGCTAGAGAGGGTACTGAACTTGGCATCTGTAGGGCGCCATGACGGTCCCGTTTCTGACACTCACCTAGCTGTGGGACCCTCCATATGTCCTTCACCTCATAGAGCCTCAGTTTCCCCCAGAGTCAAATGATTGGATTAAATCGCTTCTGAGGGTTATTCCAGCTTTAGATCTAGGATCTATGCTCCCAAGTCACTCAGTTTCTCAGAAACTCAGTTTTGCTTTCTGTACAATGAGGGGGTTGGATCAGATCTCTAACATCCATCCCTTCCAGCTCTAAATACAGGGTACTTAGTGGTTCTGGAGTATAGCTGAGACAGTGGATAACAGTCAAAATTCAAAAAGATATTGATAGACTAGATCATTCGAATATAATAAAATGAAATTGAGTAAGGATAAATACAAAGCGTACTTGGATCAAAAAAAAATCTTTATAAGCGTAGGACAAGAGAGAAACAATATGCTCTCTGAATTCTGAAAAAGATCTTAGGGTCTAAGTGGACCACAAGCTCAAGCTATGTCTCAGAAGTCTACTCTGGTCAAAAGTGAGCCTGTTTTTGGGTAGCTCAGCTTCTAGGAGTGAGCGGGGGGTTAGTCTCACCATCCTTGTCAAGCCTCGGCCCAAGTGTTCTGTTCTGTTTTGGGTCCCACCACTTAATAAAGAGATTGATAAGCTGGATAGTATCCACAGGAGAGCAGTCAGGAGGGTGAAGGACTGTGGGTCTGTGACCTAAGAGGATCAGTCTTAGGGGAGGGGAGACTGTCTCGGAAGGAATATTTCAGGGGTCTTCCACATTTGCAAGGTGGAAAAGCAGGGGTGAGCCCCAGAGGGCAACCCTAGGAACAAGGCTGGGAGGCTGTACTGAGGCAGATTGGGCAAGAAGAACTTGTTAAAGCCCGAAGCAGTCCGGAGCAGTTCTGGAGGGTCCCAGAGGGTCCTGGAGTAGTTCTGGAGCCATCCCTGAGTGGTCCGGAGTTGTCCTGGAGCTGTCCTAGAGGGTCCTGGAGCTGTCCCAGAGTCCCAGAGCTGTCCTAGAGGGTCCTGAAGCTGTCCCAGAAAGTCCCAGAGCTGTCCTAGAGGGTCCTGAAGCTGTCCCAGAGGGTCCCAGAGCTATCCTAGATGGTCCCAGAGCTGTTCTGGAGGGTCTCAGAGCTGTCCTAGAGGGTCCCAGAGCTGTCCTGGAGGGTCCCAGAGCTGTCCTGGAGGGTCCCAGAGAGTCCCAGAGCTGTCCTAGAGGTCCTGGAGCTGTTCTGGAGGGTCCCAGAGCTGTCCTAGAGGGACCCGGAGTTGTCCTAGAGGGTTCTGAAGGTGTCCTAGAGGGTCCCGGAGCTGTTCTGGAGGGTCCCAGAGCTGTCTTAGAGGGTCTTGGAGTGGCCCAGAGCAGTCCCGGAAGGTCCCAAAGGGTCCTGGAGTAGTTCTGGAGCCATCCCTGAGTGGTCCAGAGCTGTCCTGAGCTGTCCTAGAGGGTCCCGGAGCCATCCCAGAGCCGTCCCAGAGCGAGCGAGCATCGTGGGGACATCACAGCTGGGACCCTTTGTGGGTGGCTTGGGCTAGTGGGTCACGGAGGCTTGTGCCCAGGCTCAGATTCTGGATGAGGCAGTGGGCGGGAGGCCTGTGCCCACTGTGCCCGCCGGCCTGCGCCCTCGCCCTCCCAGGCCCTGCCTCATGCCGCCTTCCCCTCCTCCGTCCCGCAGATCCAGCAGGCGATCCACGGCAACCTTCAGAAGCACACGGTCCTGATCATCGCCCACCGCCTGAGCACGGTGGAGAAGGCGCACAGCATCATCGTGCTGGACAAGGGGCGCGTGGTGCAGCAGGGCACGCACAAGCAGCTGCTGACCCAGGGAGGCCTCTATGCCAAGCTGGTTCAGCGCCAGATCCTGGGACTGGAGGCGGGCACAGGGGATGACAGCGGGGGCGGGGGGGGCGGTCGGCCGGAGATGATGCTCTTCCCCTGCAGCCGCAAGGAGCCCCCGGACGGGCACAGTGAGGTGCCCAAGGCATGAGCCCCTTCTCCCCCGACCCCCATCCCCCGCCCCAGGATGGGAGCGGAGGCTGCGGTGCCCGCGCTGGCAGAAGCCCCTGAGGGAGGCCCAGGGCAGCCCCCCCAGACCCTGCTGGGACCCGGGGCCGTCTCACTTGAAGGCAGAGGCTCAGGCCCCCCAGGGGGCCAGGCCTGTTTCCTAGTTGAGCACATTATGCTTCACGCTTCCCTCCTCACCTCAGAATCCCCCCCCCCATAAGCTCCCTCCTCCCTCCTGGCACCTCTGGGCTGGCAGACCCCGGAGGTGTACTCCATCTTGGGCCGTGCCCTCCCACCCGTGCCAGGGTGGAGAAAGGTACCGCTCTGCTCTCTGGCCCTGCCCCCATCCCTCCCCAAGTTACAGGGTCATTGTGGGGAGGGGGCAGGTCCTCAGTGCCCACCCAGCACTGCGTTGGCAGGGCCGCCCACAGAGGCGTCTCCTAGGGGACCCGGAGATTCCCCTGGGTTTTTAATCCTTGGGTCCAGCTGACTGTAGCCCCCCCGCAGCTTTCCGTTGTCGTTCCTTAAAACAAATCATTTCTCCATTAAGTAGTTAGGGAGGACTCTGGGTAAGTCCCAGGAGAAATTCCCCAAGCCTCTATCACCCTCCCCACTGGCAAACCAAGGAGTGGCAGCCGCCATCCTCTCCCTGGCCCCTCCCCCTTGGGGGTCTCTCCCTGCCCACCGTGGGAGAGGAGACCCCGGGGTCCCCTGAATCCTTCCCAGGGAAGAGCATCTCCTTCGTTCCCGAGGCCTCAGGGGAGGCGGGCCGGCCCTGCTCCCTTTGTCCCCTTGCCCCCTGCCTGTTGAGTTAAGGAGAGGGGGGCCGGAGGAGGTGGGCCACAGGGCCAGACTGGAGCAAGGGGGGCATTGCCAGTGTCTTTCCCCCTTCCGTGCCGCCGAAGCCACGCCAGTCTCACTGTGAACCACAACGAACCTTAACCCTGGGGAGTGAGGGGCCGGACGGCGCCCAGGCCACAGGGCAGACCCTGGCACTGCCTTGAGGGGGCTGGCACCCATCTCCAGCACTTTAGGCCCCGTCCCTGCCAGCTGGCAGCCTCCTCCCCTCCTCCGCTCTCTGCTGTTTGCGGGTCTTCTGGTTGTGACGTTCTGTTCCCTCAGTTTGTAGGGTTTGCTGGGAGGGTCAGGGGGGGGCTCAGCCTGTTTGTGGGCTTTCTCCGAACCTTTGGGGGAGCCCTCCTCTCAATAAAGTTCTACCTCTGTCCCTCCAGCCACCTCCCTCTGCTCCATCTGTTGGTCCTGATTGGATGGGAGGCTTCAGGGGTGCCTCCTGGCCGGGCCTCCCTGGGTGAGCCTCCCTCCCTGGGCCTCCCTCCTGGCTGGGCCTCCTGTACTTAACGCAGTCACACCTCCCCCCCCCCCATCTCAAAGACAGCTGAGCTATGGGGGGGGGGTATTTTCTTCCCTTCCCCCATGGCTGACAAGATTATGTAAGGGGGGGGCCCTTCTGGCCCTATCATCCTCTCCAGTCCTAGGGGGAGGTGGGTTGTAGGGCCAAAGGCTTCATTCAGAAGCCAGAGGGCCGCACCCTCAGACAGAAGGCCAGGCCTGCCTTTCCTGGGCTAGGCCCTGCCAGCTGGCCTAGGTGCCAGTTATCTGGGCCTGGGGGTTTAGCCCAGCACCCGTTATGTGGGCCTGGGGGGGGGCCCACCTGCCTCTGCCAGACTTGGGGGCTTTTCATGGAGCTTTCCCTCCCCTTCCCCTTTGGGGTTCCTGGGACTGGAGAACCCCATGGCCTGGCAGTGCCCCAGGCCCCTCTGGCCCTTCTCCCTTATGCTAAGCCAGGCAGGGCAGTGGGCAACTCCTGAACCCAAATCCAGCCGCAGATACTGAGTAGCTGCTGCCTTCAGACACCATTTGCTCCAGTCCCTCGGCTGTAAAATGGGACAATGACAAGATTGTGAGCATCTAATGCGTGCTCGTGTTTGTGGAGCCCCTGACCCACGCCTGGCCCACGCAGATTAGCTCCTGGGCCGAGTCCCAGATACGGACCAGGCCACAGGCAAGGCCAGCTCGGCGGGTTTAGAGCAGGGAAAGTGGTCCAGGCCCTTGGTTAACAAGTGGGGGAGAAGGAGGCCATAGTGTCTAAGCAGCAGAGGCTGGAGCAGAGCCTAGACCCCCTCTGGCTTACCATGACAACTTGTGCATTAGGTGCCCTGATCCCCATTCTTCAGATGAGGAGACTGAGACTGAGGGAGAAAGCGCCAGCTGCAAAATCACACATCTAGGAAAGGTGGCCACTGAGCTGCCGGGGCCCATGGCCCACAGAGCCACGCGGGGGACACCCTGGGGAGGTTCCCCCCCACCCCCACGGCCTTCTCCTGGAATTGGGCCAGACAGGCTGGGCTCGGGTTTCCTGGAGCTAGAAGATGCCCCACCCCCAAGGCCTTTTCATTTCCTTCTCCTGCCTGGATGGGGCTGGGCAGGCTTGGGATCCTCGGGCTGAGCTGGGCTCTCACCTTGTGGGGTCACTCTTCCCTTGGCAAACACGGGAGTGTCCGGCCCAGCCCTGTCAGAAGGGATTAGATCCTGGGTTAGAAGGAAGAGAGAGACAGACAGACAGAAACAGAGACAGACAGACAGAGACAGAGAGAGACAGAGGCAGAGAGAGCAAGAAAGAGACAGGTGGAGAGGGACAGAGAGACGGAGACAGAGAGAGACAGAGACAGAGAGAAGCAGAGAGGAGAAAGAGCCCCTCTGTGCTGAGGGGGAGGAGGTACCAGTTCCTTCCCTGCCCTCACCCCAGGCCCCACCAACCAGCAGGATCCCAGAGCTCGGGGACCTTGGGGCCTTCATATTTGTCTTTCTTTCCACAATAAACCCTCCACGTTCACCTCTGCACACCAGCTTTCCAAGCAAGTCACGTTAACGAGGAAGCAGTAATAATGCCAGCTGACAATTCTGCTCTTTACAATGACCAAAGTGATGTGTTTAATGTGCCCGTTTCCGGACCAGCCTTCTGCAAGAGTCGGACAACTGTAGCCACTTGGAAGCAGTACCCTTCCATCCTGGCCCTCTCCGGTTTTTATGGGTCGGGTCCCACTCAGGCGTGGGACTACTTTGAATATTAGGGTATCCTGAATGCAGCTATTTCTAACATTGTAGCTCAAGGGTCCCCACTAGTGTGTTTCCCATTAAAAAGCATTCAGTAAACTAACTTTTAAAAAATAGTTTTTTTAAAAAAATTTTCAAAATACATGCAGTGATAATATTCAACATTCACCCTTGCAAACCTTGTGTTCCAAATTTTTCTCCCTCCCTCTTCATCTTCCTCCTCCCCTAGACAAGCAAGTAGTCCAATATAGGTTAAACGTGCGATTCTCCTGGACATATTCCCACATTACTCATGCTCACGAGAAAAATAACATTAAAAGGAAAAAACAAGCAAACAACAACAAAAGATGGAAATACGATGCTGTGATCCACATTCATTTCCCACAGTCCTCTCTCTCCGGATGCCCAGGGCTCTCTCCATCACAAGCCTTTTGGAACTGGCCTGAATCACCTCCCTGTTGCTAAGAGCCACATCCATCAGAACTGATCATTGCAGAGTCTTCTTGTTGCTGTGTACCATGTTCTACTCACTTAGCATCAGTTCTGAGATCGAGTGTTACTAATTCTAAACAAAGCATGAATGAATGATATGAATGAATGATATGAATGAATGAATGAAGCATTCATTAAGTACTCAGTGTAAAGCAAAGCAGGGGAATAAGAAAGTCTGACAGTCCCTGCTCTTGAAGAGCTCCCATTCTAATAATGAACAATTATGGAAGATTTCTGCAGCAAGACAGATGGAAAGGTTCCACAGTCCTTCAGATGTACTGTCATTTCCACAGATAAAAATACATCAGTTTTTAGTGTAGAACTATCTGATAGTGGAGGCATAGATTTCCTTTTCTAGGTCTGTATGTTATCTTTCCTCATTAAATTGTGAGCTCCTTGGAGGCTGTAGACTGTTTCTTGCCTCTCTTTGTATCCCCAGCACTTAGCACAATGCTTGAGGCGTAGTAGGTGCTTTAAAAATGTTGGTTGATTGACTTGCTGAAAGTAGCTGGGACTGTAGTATGTAACTCGACCAAAATTATTTCCCATGATGATGGCTCGGGGCACTGGACTGGAACCATTGCTATTCTCCTGCTGGAAATTTGTTACACTCCAAATACTTGTGGGTTTTGTTACTCCACGATCCATTCAGAAGCTCGAGTTAGTGTTAATTTTGAGGGAAGCCAGGAAGACCCCAGGCAAAGTCCTGTCTTCTCTCCGCCATCTTGGTTCTGCCCCAGCATTGCTATTCTCAGGGCTTTTGGGATCAGTCCCATCAGCTTCTGAGGGAAGATGGTGTCCAAGGTAGAGATGGTGATTTGACTTGCTAGTTCTGAATTTATTTCATTTTGCTGAGGCAATTGGGGTTAAGTGACTTACCCAGGGTCACACAGCTAGGGAATGTTAAGTGTCTGAGACCAGATTTGAACTCAGGTCCTGCTGACTTCAGGGCCGGTGCTCTAACCACTGCGCCACCCAGCTGTCCAACCAATTCTAAATTTATGATCTGCACTAGTGTAGTAGCTCCCCTTCAAAGGGTGATCACTGGAGAGAGCGGGAGATGTGAAAAAGAAATCCCCTCCTTTTCCCTGCAGGGATCTGTCTCCTAAAGCCTCTTCCAGTTCTCAATTTATGACCTGATGATTGTCCATGGGCAGGCCCTAGCCTGCAATCTCTTCCACTTTCCAGCTGCTGAAATTCATCCTGGGCGTAGCTATTTAAAGGCTCCAGTGGGATTTCTAATTAAGTTGTTCCCTTCCTGACTTGAATCAAGTCCTAACATATTCATTATTTTTTTTTATTAAAGCTTTTTATTTACAAAACATATGCAGGGGTGATTTTTCAACATGGACCCTTGTAAAACCTTCTTTTCCAAACTATCCCTCCTTCCTCCAACCCCCTCCCCTAGATGGCAGGTAGTTCAATACATGTTAAATATTTTGCAATATATGTTGAGTCCAATATAAAACATTTTCTATATATATTTTATTTTATTTATTTTTGGCTGAGGCAATTGGGGTTAAGTGACTTGCCCAGGGTCACACAGCTAGGAAGTATCTGAGACCAGATTTGAACTCAGGTCCTCCTGACTTTAGGGTTGGTGCTCTAACCACTGCGCCACCTAGCTGCCCCTAAAACATATTCATTATTAAACTACATGCCATACATTGTACCAAACCTCAGAGAAAAAAAGAAAAGAGGGAAAGAGAAAGACAAACTGATCCTAACCTCTAGCTGATAAACTAGTGGGAAAAACAACAGGCAGATAAGTAACAGGACATCAACAGGATAAATAGGAGATATTCCACAGAGGGAAGGCGTGGGCCATCAGAGGTGGGGGGAGAGGGGCAGGAAAGACTCCTGATAAGATATGAGTTGAGTCTTGGAGGAAACACGGAAATGGAGATGAGAGGGAGGAAGAGATTACAGACGTGGGGAGATAGTAAAAATATTGGTGTTGGAAAATGAGACAGCTGTGCGTGCAGTACAGAAAGGAAGTTGGTATCCCTGAATCAAGAGGGAAGTGAATTGTGTCTGGTATACAGTTGGTATTTAATAAATGCTTATTGAGTAAAGTATAAGAGGACTGGAAAGATAAGAAGGGAAAGAAAGATATCTGAATTTACTATGTGCCAGGTACCATACCATCCTAAGCACTTTTATAGCTATTATTTTATTTGTTCTTCACAACAACCTATCTTGGAAGTAAGTGTTATTATTATTCCCATTTCACAGCTGAGAAAATTGAGATAAACAAGTTAAGTGACTTGCTCAGGACCACTTGGCTAGCAAGTATCTGAGGCCAAAATTTCGAACTCAAGTCTCTCTGATTAAAATCAGGTACTATAGGGGCAGCCAGGTGGCGCAGTGGATAGAGCACCAGCCCTGAAGTCAGGAGGACCTGAGTTCAAATATGGCCTCAGACACTTAACATTCCCTAGCTGTGTGACCCTGGGCAAGTCACTTAACCCCAACTGCCTCAGCTAAAATAAAATAAGGTATTATATTCACTATTCAGAAATATGGCACGCTGCCAAGGACTCTCGGTCTGGTGATAGTGGAACAGTTCCCTCACCAACACACATACACACCTGGAGAATGGTGGATTCGATGATGATGATGGTCTAAGAGATTTAGAAGAAGCTGAAGAATATGGAAGAAGATAATGATCAAGTAGCTCCAAAAGATGAATTATAAAGAACTAAACATATCCCCCAAACAAGACACTACATTATGGGCTGCTCCAACCAAGCAGCAAATGCATCTGGAAACTTGTAAGATTCACAACTGAAGGAGAGTGTTGATTGAGAATCCAGGGATTTTTTTTTTTTTTTAAAGTGATACTTCAGGGCCAGCTAGATGGCGCAGTGGATAGAGCACCAGCCCTGAAGTCAGGAGGACCTGAGTTCAAATCTGCTCTCAGACACTTAATACTTCCTAACTGTGTGATCCTGGGCAAGTCACTTAACCTCAATTGCCTCAGGAAAAGAAAGAAAAGAAAGAAAATATTAGTTCATTCTAACTATGTAAATTCAAATGCTTTTCAATTTTTGAAACGTCAGTTACCTTTAACAGCCCAGATCATTTGATGAGCCTCCTAATCTTTCAGGGGAAGGGGTGAAAGATGTAATATACTTTTTTTTTTGTC